>JXXA01015182.1:0-10103 GCA_000956255.1 Anopheles punctulatus
TACGAGTTTTTGCCCTTGGCCCGCGCGCAAGGCTATCCCACTCCTTGGCCTTGTACTTGGCTCTGCTGCAGCTGTTAATTCGGTTTTCTTCTACTCCCAGTTCATTAATAACATTCGCCCCAGTTCGTGTCTGGTCTCTCGCGCTCTGGTGCGTAGACCTTTTGTGCGAGCGTTTGTTGCTTGTCCGCGGATCGATACCGAACCTCGGCTCGATGGCGTGTTTGTCCTTCAAATCCGAACCCGGCACGGGGCGAGTGTAGGGATGAAAGCCTTGCTTCCGTTGAGATTAAAGGAGTCCTTCGAGGTGGTATGCAGTTGGAATCTATGGTCTAAGCGAAGCAATCTCACCCTTGCAAATTAAAGTCCAGATTTGAACTCATGTTGCGCTAAATCATAATATAAACATCCCTTTATCCTGAATTAAAGTGAAACTCTGCAGCCAAATTAATATTAAAGTAGCACTTGGTAGCAGCACTGAGTGTCTAGAAAACTTTCCCTGCTTAAAGGAGCTCCTTGTGCGGTGTATTTCGGTCCACGCTATTATCTTTCGATCCGAGATTCAAACACACACACACACACACATACCAGCATGCTGGCACTTGTTCCCCTCGTCCTCCGCCTTACGCATTCCTTTGTCAAACAATGTTGGTTTCTCCTTCGGGACGAAACGAAACTACCGGTCTGTGGACCTGGGAAACGTGTGAATGGGAAACTATCGCACCTCTTTGCCTCTCCACAAAGTGGCTCGAAGAAAACACTGCAAGCGCAGCGAAGTCCGAGTCCGACGAGGGAGTCGGTAATCTTGCAAAATCCTTGCGAGAGAAAGCGAGCCAGCAGGAGGTAATTTGAGCGAAACGCTGAGAAAGAGACACAGCGAGATCGGTTGAACGTGTAAGTTTTCCACGCGAAAATTTGCTCAGCTTCCACCAGACGCACCAGAAACATAAATGAGGAAGAATGCAAGGTTAGCAAGGCAGACACTGGCACTGGATGCTGCCTTTCGGTCGTCATCGTTACGACCAACCCGGTTGGCGAGGGTCGGCGTGATAAAGAGTGAACCGAACGCGAAGTGACACTTGTGATGCAGCGTGGGCGGAAAATTAGCCCCATCGAGCGAAATAGATGAGGTCGATGACTGGTTCGGTTTGTTCGCGCGCAAATTTTGCATCCAACCAGGTGGAGGAGCAAGCGGTGCGGATTCTCTCGAATGGTTTTAATGAGTGCGCGAGTCTGTTTTGAAGTGGCTCTCAACAACCCTAACGATGCTATTTGGTGCAATTAGTTGCTAGACTTAATGGAAGGTGCATACGAGCTCATCATCTCCCTGGGCGGATAGGTCACGGTGGAGGAAAAAAAAACGGACGACATAATCAATTTAATTAAAAGTATTTCTTGCGAAGGATCGATCGTTTTAATGGAAATTGATTTTTACCTACACCGAACGATAAGGACGAAACGCGCGATGGGACGAGGACCTTATCATCCGGTGCAGTAAGAGGGTTTTGTATACGAATGTATTTGTTAGTGTGGGTATGGGAGTGAAACTTTGGGTGATTACAGAATTTCATTAGTAACAAAGTCCCGGCCAGTACGCTTTTGTTGGCGAGCGTTATCGTCCCCGCACACGGTCTGTGCATTGTGTGTTTACAATGGAAATGTAAAGTTCCTATTTAAACTACACCCACACGGATTCGTTCCACCTTCACCACTCTCACACTTTATCGCCATTCGCATCGCATCCGAACCATTCCGCCCTACACGCCCACATATGCTCGAGCATTTATGTACAGGTTCGTCGCCTTCTCCGCATACATACGAACCTCCAACGACGACGACGACGCCGCCGTCGTCGCCGCCGCCCGCGACGACCGTGATAACAATAAAAGTGAACCTCGTACGTCTTTCCATCTTTGTCCTCTACGGCGGTCCCTTTTTTCCCGCTCACCCATTCGGGTGTTCGGCTCTTGTCTCGCGCACTCGGGAAAACTCGGCCCTGCTGCTGTCGCGTTTTTGCTCGTTATTGCTTTTGAAATGGAAAACTGCGTTGTGACATGCGCGCCATCCATTGGTTGGATCGATAAAACATCACCACGGACCGTGCAAGGGGAACGGGTGAAGCAGGGCAAGACGCGGGGAGACCAGGAGCGCTTTCGAAAGCATGCTGCATGCGCGACTGAAGAGCACCCCGAGGCGGGACGATGGCGTTGGAAAGGGGTTGTGGGATATGGTGGGGCACAAACATATTTGAATGTCAGCAGCAGCACACTCGCGTACGCGTGAGCGGATACGTGATTCGTTGTCTCGTTTCACGTCTCGTTTTTCCTGCCGCCTCATGTACGTTTGTGTGTGTGTGAGTGAGTGAAGCATTTTACATATTTGATTCGATTAGCCGCTTCTAAACAAGAGCGTAAAAACACCATCGCTTTTTTAAGCAAAAGGGTGAGAAAAATCACACACACGCGCGCTCTGGTTCGTCCTTTTTTATATACCCTTGCAGAGAATGGACGTGTGTGTGTGTGTGTACGGTCTCACCCTATGTAAATCATTGCACATAAGCATAAGGGTGCGCACGGTGCTTTTTATTCAAATTGGATGTGTTCCTCGCGAACGCCTTTATACACCGGTTTCCATAGAGCCTCTACACCTGTGTGCGGCAAGGGTGTCTGCGCGTATGTGTGTGTTCTGTTGGGGAATCAAAATCGGATTGGTGAAAATTTTTAAGCCAATCACAAAGTGTTCCCGGAGCAGGCACGGACCCGTCCGGCACACGGACGCCTTTTTATGATAAAATATGAAATTGTATATTCTATGTGCTTCTCCCGCCGTCGGTTTTTCTTTCTCCTGCGCCGCAAACGAAAAGGATCCCAGCCCAGTGCCCGATGGGCAAGCACACGAGCTCGGCCACTGGAATGTATGTGAAGAGAAAAAATGGAGCTCCTTTCGGTGAGGAGGCAAGAGCCGAGGATTCTCATGCTACACACGGCTACTCCACCACCACCACCATCACTAGTGGTGGAAAAGTTTTTCCCGCCCCACCCTCCAGCACCCGACGTTGCCTGCGGCCTGTAGGACTCCTGCCGTACGTTACTAGGAGAGCGGACAGAGCCGGGTCGGGCGGCGTGCAGAGGTATGGATGATTTTTATTATTATTTTATACATTATATAAGCCCGCATACATAAAAGAGTAGAAAATGGAAAATTTCATTTGGTCCATTTTTCTTCTCCACTTCGCGTCGTTCCTCAACGATTTCCTACCCCGCACGCCACATCCGGGGTCCCCCGTGTACGGATGGCGTTTTGTGCAGTGAAACGTTCGTTAGCTTTCCCGCACACCGTTCCAACCGGCTGTTCCGGTTCCGGTGAAAAATGTAGCTGTTTGCCGAGGTACGAGGTTGTTTGGACGGTCGTTGTTTGCACGCCGTTGTTTAGAACCTTCGCCTGCGCGTCGTTGCTCATCGAAACATCGTGTCGCATCGTGGGAGCCGGACCGGGGCGGCCGTCGAGTGGGTGGGAGTTTTTCAAACAAAATCAAATCAATCAACCCGGCGTGCCGGTTTTCTAGTAGCACCGGCAGACGTGCGGCCATACGGGCGTTCGTTGTTCCTTTCTCGGTAGGAACAAAACTCCAGACGACGGGTTGAAAACCACCATTGTTTCGAGCGTTGTTTGCCCAAAATGAAAGTATCAATATTTGATTTTCTAATTTCAATATTTGAACGTTTCATATTTTATGGAGCACCGGATTTCGATGGAAGCTGGTGTGGAAGAAAACACATCGTTATGACGTGAAGATGTACATCTGATGTTTCTGTGCTAACGGGTAAAAAAAGGAGAAGAAAACTGTCGTAAGAATATTGCTCAATCGAATAACGATCGAATGTGCGACACATTGCAGTTGTCCTCGGCTTTATCCCAACACATACGATGACATTCAGCGGCACAAATCCGTACCGAATCTAGGACCCTTCCTACCGGGGTCCTATCTAATGGACCCTCCACCTACTTCTCCCTTAAAAAAAAAACAGGGAAAATCACACATGAACTACCAAATGTCCGTAATTATCTACGGGTTGCTGAGCGTCAAAAATCTTTGCCATTCGAACAATCGGGCACCTCCTAGCAACCCCCGAGCACCTCACCCACGGTTTGTCGAAACGAAAGGGAAAAGGGATTGAAATTTCCAATCCTTCAAAGCCGCATCCCAATCAAAGCCGTTGCCGGTGATGGCGATGCGAACATCTTGCGCAGATTTCCGTTCCGACTTAGCCGTACCACCTTCGGGAAGCGCCTCCGCACCAACAAACATAAAAGCGAAGGGTAAACACTGGAACACTGTGTTTGGGCACATTTCGCTACGGAACCTGCTTTGCCCGCTCCGGGATCGATCGTCCGGGACTGTTCAATCCTCCGCAGCAAGGATCGGGTGTGGAGCGCAAAAGAAAATGTGAAGGAATCAAATAAAAATAAAACCGACCAGGCAGGACCTTTTAGCTGAAAAGATTCGGGATTGTATATAATTTTATCCTTTCTCTCGATTGTGCCCAACCCGAACAGGCACGGCACATTTCGGGGAAGAAACAGCGTGGCCGATGAATTCAAATCTTCAACATTATATCTTTTTTTTTTCGCTAAGCCGACAAACTGCGCCATCTGAGGCTACAATAGTTCGGTAGATGAAATTCGATTTCACTTTTCTTGAATTGCGTTGCCTTGCTCCTTAAAGATCGAAAGTGATGAAGGCGCGCAAAAAGTGTGGCGAACGAAAGGAAGCGGTAACGGTGGGCACGCGCTCAGGATCCTCCCCCTTCCCCGGTGCGTTTCTTCGCAATAAAGGATCGTGTCGGGATTGTGCCGAACCCTTTCGGTTTGGCGAACCGTGACAAAGCCTCCGCTGTCAGCCACAGGATGTTTGAAGCCCGTCGTGCTACAAACAGAAGAAAAAGGCACAAAAAACACGGGTAGCGACGAGCGAAACGCAGCCAGCAGGCAGACCCCGGGTGACTCCGGGCGACCACGAGCGCGAAGGATCAAATTGCCGCTTCGGTCGGCCGCGTGCCACCGGGAAAGGATCGTGTGTAATTTATGATGCAACCCGACATCCCCTTCCAAACCCCTGATCGAACGGGTGGGTTTCGATCGATTCGAAAAACGGAACCGATCCGATCGTTCGGGTCGATCCGTTAGGTTGGCGCGTGCGCCATTGTAAAACGCGCGTCTGCCCAGCACGTGACAAATGACGCTACGGTGCGATCGCAAAACGAAGGGTTACACACGACGGGTGGACGGGTTGTACGCGTGCTAAACATGCGCTGATTAGCGATTCAGTAGTTTGGTGTGCTTGTGCGGCGTATTTATACACCAAGTTTGAGGTTGTTTTTAATTGGCCGCGGATGAACAGAAATAAAGCCCCAAAGTTTCGAGCACCGTGATCCGGTAATAATAAATTAAATTTATTTATAACTCCCCCCCAACCACACCCCGGACGGCACCGTGCCAGCGTCCTCCAAACCCATCGAACACAGCTGGCAGCTGAAGCGCGACGAAACCGAGCGGTTTGCGGGTTGCAGAAGGCCAACCGCAAACAGTAGCAGCAGCATCGGTACATGTCATAAAGTGACAAGACTCGCACGCTTAGCCAAAGTGGCCGCACCGCTCGGTCATGGGGTGTTTCTGTTTCGGGTGCTAATTTTTTCGCAAACATCGTGCGCTTATCGCAGTGAAAGCTCATGTATTATTTTTCGACAAACCGCGACGGCAGTAGTGTCGCAATGACAGCGCACTCTAACGGACACGTCGAGGGGCTTCATCCGGCTGACTGACTCTTGTCGGTGGTGGAAAGAATTGTACTCATAAAAGCCATTTCCGATAAAGGCACTTAAAGAGATTAAGGAAGAAGCAGCATGATTCGGGAAATGATTCACCGCAAATAAATTAGCAACGTTAAGTGGCAGCTCGGCTCCAATAAAAACTCCACACACACACACACACATACACACACTCACACAGTCAATATTCATGAAGATTTTTTCAGGTGCCTTCGAGAGGAAAAAAAAACAACAAAATATATTAGTATCATGGTTTAAACCCATTTTACAACCAATACCGACGCCGAAGCGTGCGGCCAAAATCCATCACCGCCTAATGAATGAGTTTCCGAACGATGTTTTCGAACCATAAAGGTGTACACGGACGGTGGCACGATTATGGCCGTTGTCAAGCAATGAATTTTGATAAGAGCAAAATGTGTGTGTGTGTGTGTGTGTGTGTGTGTGTATATATATGTTAGGTAATCTTAATCATTAACTTAATGCTAGCATAATGCTAGGGTTAATGTGATGGTGCCGAAATAAAATCATTACATGACGTGACGCATTCTGTTTCGAAATCGTGCCGTGTTACACGACATAAATCACCTTTGATAGAAATGTTTAAATCATTGTGCTTGCATATTAAAGGATAGGTCGTTACTAGTTTGTTACTAGTTTGGTTTGTGGCGGAAAATTAGCTGAAGGTTGGGGTTCAATAAGGGGTGTGATTTTTAAATGAGATTTCTTACACGCCACCTACATGCGCTCAATGTGGATGAAAACACGTTAAACGATGAAAAATTGAGTTTATGGACAGTTTAAAGTGCATTACTGCTGCTTTACCTATGACACAGTTGGATCGTTCATCTCATTGGCTCCTTAAATAACTCGTACATGACGATGAGTCCTTCCTAACGCGTGTAACAGAGGAATGCAACTCGTACGCTCCCGAACTACCGACAGCCCAGGAGAACCCCTAGGCGAACACTCATACCAAATTGACACAAAACGACCATGAAAACTCTCGTCAAAACCATCGATAAAAAGCAGCCGGCGGTGGGAGATCGATAGAGACGGAGAGGGATGTTGGGAAGCGAAAAAACGGTGGAAAATAGCGAAACATATAGCGTGTCGGTCTCGCTGTGGCTGGTATTACATAAAAAAAAACATTTAACCGAGTACTTCGGTGTGTTGTACCATTCGCTGTTAATGTTATTTTGAGGGAAAAAATACCTAACGCACAAAAACGCGCGCGCATTTTGGATTCGGAGAGGACAAAACCGAAGAGGAGGACCCTTCCGATATTGTGCCCATCGTGCCGTGATGTGTGCCAGATGAAGGTGAACGCATTCGCGCTCCGATCGAACGACGCGCTGTTTTAAGGGTTGGTGGAAAAGGCGATAAATTTAACCAAAAAAAAGACGAAAAAATAGAGAAAAAATGCCTGCGGGACGCGGGTTGCGCGGTTGGTTAACGATTTTCGCTAGCGCGTTTCTTAACTTTGTGCGTTGAATATGCAGGACGAAGGACCAGGTTTTTGGGTTAATTTTATTTCCAACAGGAAAAAAAACCCTCTCTTCCTGTTCCGCCCGGCCTGGGTACCGTTAGAATGCGAGTGTGTGCGTGTGTGCTTTTTTTTGTTAGCAGCAGGAGAGCCTCCACATACTGTGAAGAAACCGAAAAGTAAATTAAATTATCCGTCAGATTTAGATAAAATCATCAATGCTCGAGAGGAAGCACGGTGCTGCATCATGCAGCACACACACACACACACTCACACTCACACACGCAATGTAGAAAATGCATTTTCATCCTTTTTTTTGTGTAGCTATCGCTATCGATTCCTCTAATTTTGACTGCATTCAAACGCACGGCGGCGCTACCGAAATCGAAAGGCGTGCCTTTCGGCTGGGCCACGCAAGGTAAATAACTCTCTCTTTCTGTTTGCTCCTACCCTGCCTGCTGCATCCCGTTAGGCCGTATGCAACACCCGGGGGCCGATGCACATCTCGTCGTGCGCTGGGCGGATATCGATCGCTGCTGCACCCCGTTCGAGAGGAGAGCGCGCCCTCCCGATTTCCGATGCCACCGCTGCACAGATGGCGGATTTTTTTTAACACAAAACAATCGGCCCGTGTGGCGCGGTTTACAGTTTGGCTCGATTTGCAAACCAAATGCACCGTTAAAAGTGCATCCGTATGGTGCGTAGAATCTGTCGAACCACCGTTAGGCACGAAGAAGTTTTTGATCCAGCTGCATGATATGCTGGATCCGGGTGATTAAAAATTAACTTATTTGTTATTTCTTTTTATTTATTATTTTAAAAAATATTTTTTAAAAATCTTCACAAAGTTAGGAAAAAATGGAAATCTATAATAATGCTGGTAAACTATGTTCCATCAGTTGAACAAATAATGATCCGCCTTCGAATGCTTGAAGAATGTCCGTCCGATCTGTTCCTTCTTCAACAAAGGGAAGAATAATTAATTTGTTGACCGCCGCATCGTCGAGCATCCGGGGTTTGCCTTTAACGAAACGTTTCCCACGAACTTAAAAGACTTTTTTTTGGACAAACAAGGTAGCTATTTTTGTTCAATTTTTTTGTGTCACTGCAATAATGCCGCCAGGAACGTAACTACTTGCAGTTCGGGATGCTGTTCCGCCAGAGAAAGCATAGGAAAAGACAGTTTAAAAAATCCCAGAATTCAACCATGCAACACACTGAATGGAAGGTTCGGAGGGACAGCGGTCGGTTTGTTGCCGTTTTCTTTACCTGCAACCCAAGCCAACCGATGGCACCCTCCGGTGAGGTGGACCTCGTCAGTGGTCATTTGCCGAGGAGATTGTGCTCTGTGTCCTGTGTGTTTGAAATTTGCCTGCACGGAACGGTTGCCTTTCCAAAACTGTCCCACGGTGATGAACCGTCTTGATGCGAGGGAGAGGAGATTTAAAAATTGCATCAAACCAAACACCACTTGATACACTCGGTCAGTGTTTCACATTTCTAGGCCATCTCGCACCGTTTATCACCGAGACCCGGGTGCGGTTCGTTTTTCACTTTCCGTCCCATTTGCATTCATTTCGTGCGTTTAATTATGCAACCGCCTGTTTCGAATCGCAACACGGGCCCAAAACACGAGACCGGTTGGATCGTTCGCGTGAATGTTTTATAATTATGATGAAAAAGCCACCCATCATGGAAAGCTCACGCAGGTGGTAGAAGAGGGAAAATTTAAAATACGATCACCGTGCAATAACTTAACGATGAAACATGTTTGTTTTGTCGTATTTTTGCGTCCAAACCCATGGGCTTACGTTTGCCGCCAGGTCGGTGTGTGCAACGTCGCCGCCGTAACGCGCGCAAATATCTTTCGACCAGCGAGGCACCACCAGCTGCTACAGCAAAAGGTAACTAAAGCCGCACCACTGCCGTTCCATGTGTGGCTGTGATCAGCAGGTTGTGCTCGTTAAATTAAAACGAAGATAAACTTAAAGTTAATCACATTTGAATATTACATTGTTTCGTTTCGTTAGAGGGCGACATTTGCATCGGCGGAAAGGCGCACGGTCATGATGGATGTGACGTGTTTGTGGCGGGGGGAAGACGACTTCTGGATTATATTTTCTGCTCCCAACTGGAACTAAACACGTGGTCGTTAGTTCCAGTGACGACTGGTCACGCGGACGATGCGGAATGTGAGTAGAATCGTTCACATTCCAAGATTTCTTGCCCATGAAAACAACAACCCCAGAACCGCATCATCATCATCATCATCATCATCACCGTCATTGTTGACGACGTTGTTGCTTCCGACGGAAGCAGGGAAATTTTGAACTTCCCAAAAACGGCTCCAAAGCGGCCACTATCTTGAAATTAAAATCAAATTAGATAACCGTTGAACGACCTCGTGGAGCACTCATTTGAATGCTTATCCGAGAACCTTAGCTGCAACCCCCGGCAGGCATGTTCTCTCGTCCAGTGTTTCCCTTTATGAGCTACCAGACAACGTTCTGCTAACGCAATATTTACATTATTAGAGCTTTTTAACAGTAGTTTCATTTCACCCATTCACCGGGTGGGGCTGCTTCCGTTCGTTATGCAGCTTAAGCTTTTTCCCCCGGACGGGACGTAGCATTATGTTTCCCCTTCTGCGCTAGAAATCCAAAGGCTCCGATTAATCAGTGCGGCCGGGCAATCTGGGGGATTATGCGCCGGTGTTTACGCACGCGCACTACATAGATAGCGCATCATAATTTCCATATGATTAATAAATGAAGCTGTTATCCACAAACTCC
>JXXA01015183.1:0-19757 GCA_000956255.1 Anopheles punctulatus
TAACATCGAATACAACATTGTCAAGTGGTCGCTTCACTCATGTTCTATTCCAAACGCCCAAACCTGTAAAAGATTATGCAAAATAAAGAAGGAAGTTACATCACAAAGAATGTGTTTTTTTTTATTTTACTTTTATATTTCTATAATGCATAAAACAACTTACGATTGTAAAAAATGGTAATGATGTATTAGAATTAATATAAAAAAAACATTCGATCGTACATTCTCACGATCCACGCGCATTGTTTCACTGTTGCTTTTATTTTAACTAGTATGGCTGTTTACGCCCTTACGTAGTCGTTGTCTAATTTTTCATCTGCCTGTTAGTTCCAACAACCGGCGCATTCGTTTGTGATGGAATGACATATTATGGAAAGGAATTATGTGTGCACTGCTCGTCGGCGTGTATATATCCATGTGTCTATCCTAACGACGCAAAAGTGTGCATGTGTATGTGTGTGATGAAAGGATTGATCGGCTCAATTTATCTTTCCATGATTGCTTTCATTTCTTCGCACCCGCGATAATGATTGCATTTGTCGGCTTGCGTCCCCGACGTTCGCTTGTCCCTGCCTTGATCGAGTGTTTTTCTTTTCTTTTTTTTTTGTTAAATTAATGAGTATTCAAAATACATTTTTAAAACGACGAAACAAAAAAGAAATAAGAATTAAAAAAGAAAATTATTGCTAGGAAGCATCCAACACAAAAGGTATAAATTGAAGAGAAGAAGGCATCCACTGCCACCAACGGCTCGATGTTGCTGTTTAACATCAATGTTGCTTATGCATTATGTTATTTTATATGCCTTGCCAACGGCTTGATGTGTGTATGTTTATTTCAAGGGCCTTTGAAAGGTGCCCCTTTATCTCGCAGAGTTCGAAGCCAATGATGGGAATAATTTTGATGTATTTGTTTGAGACCCTTCTAAAAAAAAATCAACATCCAAAATTTAACAACATAAAGAGAGCAAGCAATGCTCGCTAGTACCAGCAGAGTACTGGGCGTACCGGCGAAAGCTTGGTTTCGCAGCATTACAGGTCTTCTCTCTTACATTTTAATTTTGAAAACGCGAAGACACGTTGGTATCCTACCTATATCTCCTTTGCAGTAGATACTAGTAAATTCAAATGAAATTCCTAAGCATGAAATTACTGAGACAGAACTGAAATTATTGAGACTGAGAACCCAGAGACAGAGATGGGGGCGGGTTTGGATTACAAACAGTAGCACTTCGATCCAGTGGTCAGGCAGCAGAAATCATCTAATCCGTAAGACCTATTTTATAATTGAAATTAAATGAAACGAAATAAACATGCTCGCGTCGTCAACTTCAAAAACTGACGCTGCATCGTTACACCAGTGCAAGTGCGTTGGAGCCATGAATACACCACCTTACATGTGTCGCTATTGTAACATTGTTTTGCCTGAGATGTTTTTACCCCTTTTAGTGTGACTATTATGCAATCAAATGTAAAATATCCATTGCCGCGTTCGCGAACATCCGTGACGCACGTCCTGTCTTTTTTTTTTTAACGCATTTCCTTTCTTGCACTTTTCACGTGTATTTTCTCTCTGTCTGTCTGCTTTGTTTGTCTGCTTTGTTTGTCTGCTTTGTTTGTCTGTTTTGTTTACGGTGTCCGGCTATAACCGTTCAGCAGCGGGTGTGTGGTTGATCAACTGGATTTCTACTCCATTGCTCGCGAAACTATTTACAACCAACAACTAAATAATTATGGCATATTACCGCTGCTCTGTGCGTTCATTCTTCCTTCCTACAACAGCAACGAAACTCGATACATATGATGCGATGAAGTGAAAAAATAACCAACCCACCACAAACACCACTTCGCCTGGCGCAACAGATACAGGATTTGTGCGTGACCATTACCGCGCGCGTAGGTAAGGTTCAAAATAATGGTTTAACATTTTTGTCTGGTACTTTGTCGTCGTCCGGCTTTCTGTATCGCTTCTGCTATTGTCTACTTTCACACACCGTCAATGTTTTCGTTCCCTTCGAGGGTTCTTTTCGCGTGTTCATATAAAATCTTATCATACACAGTTAACATCATACAACGACCCTATTTCGCATCCCAATATATATTTGATTTTCTTCGTCACATTCACGCGCCTTTTATTTGCGCAACAATGTACGTTAACGATCTGCGTTAGCTCGTACAGCTAAGGTATATTGTAAGATGTATTACTTACTGCTATATATCATTTCGATTTCACTGAGTGATGAATAATTGGCGGAGGGGTTTCATTATGTAAGTATGCAATATATCTTGACAAGGGTTTAAACAGGACATACGTACATTAAAAATAAAACTAATAACAAATGCTGTCGTCGTTAAACTTGATTCTCTTTTGATAGAACGTAACACAAAAAAAAGACGTCGAATGTACAACTGAGAGGAGGGGGTAGGGTCTCTAGATAAACTGCACACTTACATAACATTTTTTTTTATCATGGCAAACATACATAAAACACGCCGCAGACACGCGCAATGAGGCGTTTTTCTTTTTTGTTTCTTAAAACAGCTTACTACTCTATTTGTTCTATGCCATCATATCAAACGATCATCGGGTCATTTCATCTGGGTACATTTCTAACCGATCGTCACTTCTTTCAAATATTTTTACACATAAACACAACTTACAACTGTGTTCTGGCACTATGACTTACAATTCCGAACCATTAAAATAGATAGTGGTAATTTTGTTCCACAGTTCCTCTCAACGACATTTAAACCCATTTCCCTCGAGTAAATTAAACGATTGTATATCTATAAAAAATAAAACCCTATTCAATAAAAAATAACGAGTAAAAGAAAGGCACATACGGTAGGAAACATTTGTATACGATAAGACTTACGAAAAAAAAAAATAATAAAACGTTATCCGAAAATTTTTCCTCGCTTTTCGAAATTGGTGCTGCTACTGCTTCAATCCTAGTTTTTGTTCTACTTTCGTCTCCTGTTTTGAAGAAACAGTAATAACATTTTCTGAGCGGAATTTTGTTTCATTGCGAATACAATAAAGCTAACATCTCGACAATCAAATGCCGTCTTTTGTCTTTTAGTCGGTTTAGGTTTTATCAAAACGAGCACAATCTATTGATTTTTTTTTCTTGATTAAATTACTCTGTTTAGAGAAACGATACATTTAGAAAGCGTAGACACAACGGATTCTGTTAGTGCGAAATATTATTGAAAACTATTTGAGAGTACTGAAGTTGAACAAAACATAAGCCTATTCCGTAATGTATTCGTTGAGGTATGACGTTGTTTCATTATCAGTAAATGTTGTATCATACTAACACTCAAATGTGCGTAACACTAGCATCTCTCATGTACTACGCGCGCTTGTTTCGTCAACGGTTTGTTTTGCCCCAGCGACTAAATAGCGCGATCTAACCAAAGCAGAGCTGCGTAAAACGGTAACAATTTTTAACAAAACTTTTGTTTGCATCACTTTCCTTCGGCTGATCGGCGATTTCCTTCGGTTGTCTTTCAATGCTTATAGATGGTTAAAATCATCCTTACTCTAACGGTGTGTTAATTATTCGATGAACTAGCGTGATTTCTGTTTGTCGATTGTACCCTGATGTGTCGATTTTAAATATCATCCTACTATCATTCGCACGACGAAACAAACGCCAATGTAAGCGTTGCCATACCGCGTGCAACCCCAAACGTAAACGCACTGCTTAACACAGCACAGGACTGTGCTAAAATTACCGCTGAACCGTACTGCCAACTATCTGCCAATTTTTTAAACAGGCGCCCGATTCTTCAAGACCCAAAATTTCCTCTGCATGCCGTGTCTTAAACATCATAACCGGCTTATGAAAAAATGTCGAAAACAAATATTGAACGAGGCAGATGGTAATGGTAATGGCACCGGACCTCATTCGACCAGTACAGGACGCACTATACCATCTATGCAGTGTCTCTCCAGCAATGAAAATTGACCATAAAACCGTTTTTTCCATCCTGCATGTGAGTACTCATGTCTTAGACAAAACTTGCAAGGGCTTTCATACGTCGTTTAGTTATGGGATCTGTCAGCAGTAGTTAATTCATACCGTATAAGGCTACAAAAAACAGTTAGTTGTTACCACACGCAATATGATAACTCCTATAAATCTGTACTGTAATCGAAAACAAAATCGTGAATGTTTTCATTACTTCAAACATGAAATCTGGTGTATATCCACATCGGTTCAGCTGGCGGTTCAGTACGATGAACTATTTCCACCCTGGTTTTTTTTAACAGATACTAAAGTGCTTTCCTTTTTCTTGTAGTAAATGCGTCACTTCTGAGTACTTTCATACTCACGTCCGGTTTGTTGCATATTTGTGCACTATTCGAATGAATGATATCATTTTTTAAACATTTGGCACCGTCTGATCTTGTTGCCATCGTGTCAGACACGACTATTGTGTTTTAATGGTATTGATCCGTTCGACTTTCGTTTGTGTGTGTGTGTGTGTGTGTGTGTGTGTGTGTGTGTGTGTGTGTGTGTGTGTGTGTGTGTGTGTGTGTATGTGTACACTGTGACTACGTGTGATGGCATTGTAAAAATATCGACTTGGAATGCTAAATACTGATATTATGTTCATGGGTAACAGACAACAATTAAAAACACATTCTTTGAACAGGTCTTTTACTTTGCGGATAACTATTTGTACGTGTCCAAAACAAAAAAAAAAAAACTAGCAGAAATTTTAACGCCCTGCCGTGCACGCGAAACACACGCTTGCGCGACGGATAAAAATTTAAGGAATGTATTGAAATAAACTCTGTACGTGTGTTTTAGTTTTAGAAACTTTTTTCAAAACTACATCATTGCATTTCACCACTTCTCTCTCTCTCTCTTCCTCCCTTATTCCGTATAGAACCGTAGAAAATGTAACAAACAGTACAACGCGTACTGCAACACAATCGCGTCGCGGCACCAACAATAACATGCGACGATCGTTGCGTCGTGGCGTCGATAAAACGAATGTTGAGTTTTGTTTTGTTTTTATCAATCAAATTGCATATGGAATGATTTAGTTCTGCACATAAGGTTATTTTTTACAATCATAACAAATGGAAACTACATACAAATGCATTACTATTACTTAACCCGCAATATGTCTCTAGATTGTTCCATAATCTGTCTTGTGTCTTACTATCTTTTACGCGCTATATTACTTAACTAAACGATTGATTTCAAGAGTAATCGGTTTATCTCATTCATTCGTACACTTCTGTGGAAGACTGGTAAAATCAAACGATTTCGACTGCGTACACCTCATGAGTGGGCTCCCCTAGTTTGTAGCTTTTGCAGTAGAGCAAAAAAAATGGCGCGGCGATACTTTCATGGCAGCGTACTATTTACAGGCCGGCCGGCCACCTTTCCATCTTGTCCTATACATCTAAAACGCATTACAAAACAATGGAAAACTAGGGTCTAACAGAGCAGGTCCATTTGCCAAAAATACTCAATGCTTGCATGCAATAACAAACCACCAAATCGTTTTCGTGTACAAACCCGGCAAAAGTTTGATTGCGGCTTTGTTTTGGGAATGGCTATCGACAATGGCGAACTATTTCCAATTTTTGTTTCCCAAGTATTCCAAACAAATGCAAGACCATACAGGAAAACCACTGGTAGTAGTAGTAGTAGTAGTAATAGAATGATGTTCCATCACAAGCCCACGTTTCAAGTTTGAATGCTAAACTTCGATTACATTACTGAATTCATCTCGTTCCATCCATTCTAGCTGTTGCCAAGCGCTAGGCAAAAAACCTTGCTTTCAATTGTTATGGCTTTCGATACACCTCGATTGTCCTAATCAAGATCCTGCTACTAGGATCCTGCGGTAAACAATATGATGGTGGTATACCACTGTCAATTAGACGGGTTTTCTATTTTTTAGAGTACAAACATTTACTCTCTTGCTTAAGATTAATGGTTGTGCTGGTAGCTTGCCTACCTTGCATGTCGCACGCTCTCTGGCGACATGATCCTTCCACCACCGATGGTTCCGCCTTCTGCAGCCAAGCTATCCTTCCACTTCCGCTCACTCAAACGGTATGGTTGAGATCCAGCGCCAAACTGGCGGGATCCTCGAGTGCTATCACTTTGTCGCCCTCCATCTTGAAGTATCGCTCCTTGTGCATTCGTTCCATGTGCCGACCGATATGCATCTTTTGTTTCGCTCGATACACGCAGTACGGACACTGAAACTGTGGCTCCTTGCCACATTCCCACTTCTGGTGGTTGCGTAGCGACGACTTCAGTTTGTACGTTCGGCCACAGTCCGGACAGGCGAATCCGCACCCGGACAGATCGCCACATTGCAACGATACACTCATGCTATTGCTGCTGTTGCCAACACTGTCGCCGCCATTGCCACCTCCAAGCCCGCCGCTTCTATGGTGGTTGTTATTGTTGTTGCTCGTGGTGTTATTGTTATTGTTCAACAGATTAACTCCACTATTGCTACCATTATTGCTGACCGCCGTGCCACCGGATGAGGATGAAGATGACGCCGAAGAGGTGCACTTCACGTTCACTGGACTAACTGACAGATCGCGGGGAAACACCAGCGGATGGTGTCCCTCGCGGAGTGTGGTCACGAGGGGCATCGCACCGCCGGTTGCCGTCAGTAAGGCTCCGGATCCCGGGAACAGGCGCGCGTCCAACTGATCCCAAGTAAGTCCGCCTAGTTTTGTGATGCTTAAATCTTCCGCTGTACGCCAGCAGAAAGTGTCACGAGGCCAACGGCGGTTCGTGCGTACGGTGTTGTACGGGGTTGTACGGGGTAAAAGCATTCCAATCAACACACAAAAGATAGGCAGGCACGGCACACGGAAAACCAAAAGGGATAATCGAGCGCAAAAAGGCAGCATTAAAGTAACACAACACAACAAATCATACAATATAAAAACGCCACACACGCACATATAAAAACGTAAAAAATAAAAGAAAAAAAAGAAAAACATCAATTAGAAAACAGGTAGTAAGTTTGCTAACTTAAGGGCGTCTAGCTAATCTAGTTAATGGAGAAAAGAGGAAAATTGAAGCGATAATCAAAAGGAAAGTACATCACAATCACACAAACAAAATGAAAGGAGCAATAATAGAGTAAAAATTTGATCTTAATATCATTAACAGCTTGCAAATGTTGCAGAGAAAATGAGGAGATTAAATTAGCCAAATAAATTTTTAAAAATGCATAATAAAGTATTAGTTTATATCCTATGACACCGTACAGCCACAAAAACCATTTTTAATACGAATATCTCTTAATTTTTAGCATTTTTTTTTTGTCTTCACCAATGCGTCTTATTCACAACCATTATAACAAAATACTGTTTCCCCCTTGACTCTTTAAATCTACTATATTCAATAGAAAACGATTATGCAACTGGTATTGTGGTATGACTGTCGCTTGTTTGGCCATTTAAGAATGTTATGTACACGTTTGGCGGACAGCATACAAACAACGGACATCATTTACAACGTTAAAATGCATAATATGTTGCAGCAATATATTAGGCAAAACTATACGTTGCGTTCCTGTAAATTGGGATGGAAGAGACATGTAATAGTTAATAACGATAGCGGAAGCATTTTTGTACAAAGTTTTGGAGCTTATAAGAAACAGCTAAAGCACTTATCTTAATCAAATAATAAATGTACAAACAAATAAAACTATTCGTGTTGTTTGATTGATTCTTGTTCTTTTACATTTTTCTTTTACAGCTACTTAAGTTACAGTAATTGTTGGACTATTTATCGATACATTTTTCAGGTGTATAGACGTACAGCTCAAATCAATGTAACCATTTTGGATAAACCACCAATTGGATACAGTTTTGGCTCCTGTAGTTTGTTTACTAAAACTTAACAAACACTTGGCTTTGGTTTCGGTAAACAAAAATCACGGAATGTGATCAAACGATAAAACTCAAAAAAAAAGTTGCAACAATTTTGTATATAAACTATAAAATATCAACAAAGAAATATTAGCAATAAAAACAACAGTAACAGTACGAAAAGTATATAACACAACCAAATCAAGAGTTATTAAAAAAAGACCCCTAATTAATACAAACTGTTATGCAAAACACTTCTTCAGACATTAGCATGCTCTTGGCACAACGAAATGTTTCGAAAATGTTTACTCGGAATCTGATAGACAAAATAGTAAGGATTGTCTTTAGGGGGCCTGGTAAGTTCGCAACAAATTCTAACATTGGCATTCTAATGTTTTTAAGGGCTTTTGTGATTTTTGGTGGGATGCAAACACATATCTCGAAACTTTCACAACACTTTTCTTGCGAGTTACTTTCTAATTTTTGCTATTAGTGCCATCGTTACTGTGGTCGAGAAAAAAGGCACTGCAAGATTGTTCAGTCGAGATTGAACGTTCTAGTTCTACGGTATCGTTCACAGTACATGCCTTACTGGTGACGCTACTATATTGTGGATCAGTAATTGCTGAACGTACACTAACGATTGCTCGGTTACTACCGTTAACAGAACCAGCAGCAACCCCATCGCTAGCATCATCATCATCATCGGCGATATCGTCATCCTCATCGTCGGTTGTGATGATGCGTATGGAGGCCGCCGTGGTACCACTACCGGTAAGATGCCGAGCACCGTTGCTTCTTGCACTATCGCAACTTGTGCTGTTGTTTACGTTACCAGCAACAACATTCATCATTGCCATCGTTTGGACATCAGCATCCGCTTCGTACGGATGATGATACGACTGTGGGCAACCCTCTTCGCCGTGCTTAATGCGATTGTGCGTCTTAAGATTATGCTTGTATTTAGTCGCAAAATCACAGTGAACACAGTGAAACTGGGGCTTTACACCGCACTCTTTGCGCTCGTGCCGCTTCCAAGTATATTTAGTACGGTATAACTTGCCACATTGGCGACACTTGTATATCGCTACATCTGCCGTCGGTGTTGCACTTAATCCGACACTTCCGCTCCCACCGCCGGAATACATATGAGAATATTTGTGCTCCAAATATTTCCACATCGCCCACGACGGATGGTTCGATTGTTGTTGAAGCGCAGCGTTATGCTCAGCGAAACGGTTACCTCCATCGGGTGTAGATTGTTGGCTTATTGCTGCATTTCCTGTCGGGTGTGTCGATTTATTCGCTACCGTTGCGAGCGCTGCAGCAACTGCTGCAGCCATGGCCACATTGGACGGTGGTGAATCGATGAAACGGGCTTTAAAAGTGGGCGTTGGGAATGCAAAGGATTGGCAGGCAAAGGAGGTACGGAGATTAGGGAAAGGAAATAGAGAATAAATTCGATTAGATTAAAATAGACATGTACGAGGAGCGTGTGTGCTTTGTGTGTGTCATTGATTCCGCTGGCAGGAAATTCCTGTAGTATTGGTTTTCATTTCATTTACACCGAACTCTTCCGTTTGTTTTACTGAACGGTGAAGATTACCTGAAAAAAAAGAAAAGGAAAAGTTAGTAAAACATAAGAAATGTAAAACAAAGAAAGGCGTTTCCTTGCAGAAAGAAATGTATCCGACAGTCTTTACTCTTGTCTGACACGGATAGGATCGTTGCTGGGAATGCGTGTGTGTGTTTGTGTGTGCGTGGAGGGGACAGGGGATTATGGAGATGAATATTTCGACTGACACAAGCAGAACGTACACGGAACATGGTAATGATAGCCGAACAAAGATTCAGAGCACACATTCACAACAGAACATTGACCATACAAACTATCATTATTGTATCATCCTTCTCCAAACGAAGCAATTCTTCCTCTTCTTCAAATCCCGTTCGCTATCCACACAAGATCAATCACTCCGATCATTCTTCTCATTCAATCAAATCAGCATTCATCCATTAATACGAAAGGAAACAAGGGCCTGTGATATTTCTCGTTACAATCGAAGCGTTAGATTAACATTATTAATGACGCTGCATCACATCGTAGTTAATAAAACACACTATCGCAAGACTTGTTCTAATAACTCATTTTACGTTTTTTATGTTTTGTTTTGTAGATGTGTTGAATCTTACGCAAATATTTGTTCCGTTTTTAGTGTGATTTTACTCTCGCATCCCTACATCAACTAGCGACTTTTATTTTCTTGCTTCTTGCAGCTTCGCCTACTTTGTTTGTATATTTGTACTCCCTATCGAGTTGTTTGGGGGTGCGTGCAGGTGTTTGTGATTTAAATATTGCGTCTCAATCTTGTGTTTTCCAACTGATTGGATTGTAATTGTTCAATGTGACCAATCCAGGTTTGTTTATCAATTCTTCAATTATATTCATTACTCTTCTTATACATTCTCAGTTTAAAAATAGCTCTACTCTGGGCATGTTATGTTGTTACTACTTCATTACAACTATTTGCACATTTTTAATTCTCGCATTTTGTAAGCCATATAATCTCTTGCTCACGGCCTACGACGATATTTTTGGCTTCGTTTTGTTGTTTGTTTACTTTTCGTTTTTTATGTATAAAATGTATATGTATGTACGTATGACAATCATTCCATACACAAAATAAGGTTGAGTTTGATCGCTTACATATAACTAGCATCTTAAGTGAAACGACCAGACCAAGCATCGGCAATTTATAAAATTCTTATATATCATGCGTTTTTTTTTGTGTGTGAATCTAACAACATATTTTGCTTAAATACTAAACATTTGCTTTCTCTGCAACTGCTGCTGCTCTCTCTCTCCCTCTCTCTCGCTCTCTCTCTCTCAATCATTGGTGTGTGGGCAATTAGTGAGCAATTTGCTTTTTTTTGTTTTTGTTTGTTTTGCCAAAATCTTCACCAAAGCATGAGCTATAACTAACTTCATCTATTAGAACTTTTGTTTTTATTTTGTATATAAGCGGAGCTATACGCGGGCCCCAAAATTATACCTTTGTCATTTACACCTCAGCGCAATACATTTAGTACAACTTGGCCAACACTTTATCGAAGTTTATGACAAGTTTGTGTATCATTTCCAAGTTCATATGCGTATAGTTCAGCTTTGCAGCACTTTTTGTTGACAGAGCACACGCGGACATGTAGTTACCTTGTTTGTTAGCAAACATTAAAATAAAACTCGAAACAAAGGTACTAGGTTCCATAAAAAACAGCAACATAAAATATTAAATACAGCTCTCGTTCAGCTAAAAGAAGTTAATTGATAGTGAAAGAGGACCTACATTCTTTAACTAACTGTCCAGTGAATGTTCACTGAAACTTACTGTTAGCGTATTCCATATTGTAATGAAATGCATATTGGAAACAAGTGGCTGTGAATGAAGTTAAGTATTCTCACACAAATTATTCAAAAGCATCCCTTATCCTTTGATCATCAACGACGTACTACTATGTGCTGCATGTATCGTATAACGATAATCATTCGCAAAATTATCTTACTGAAATGCAACTTCAATTCAAATCAATTACAATGCAACACACACAAACAGTACACAAGCAAACGGCTATGATAAGATATGGATTATGCGCTAATCGGTAGAAATAATTGTATGAGAAAACGTTTGCAACAAATTACTAGCAGCAATGGGAACGCGTCAAACAGCAATGGGATCGACGAAAAGTTTAAAGGCGCAGCAAATGACATGGTAATAAAAAAAAAACGCGAAAACTATTCCGTTACGCACTAGTACTTGCAGCGTGTACTACACTCATACATACACGCATGTTTAGATGCATAATTGAAACATACAAGAGCAATCAGTAGACTTCTTAAAATTATCGCATATCTTAATTGCTAGTTACAAAGGAAAACACTAATTATAATTTACAACGGCAATGGCCGCTAGTGCAATACCGTCAGAACAAATTAGCCATTCACTTTTCGCGAGCCGGCCAAGGTCGCTTCAATTTGGCTCTATCGATTTTGTAAAACGCTTTGTATTATATGGATGGCAAAATCCCAAGGATTACAGGGTTTCTGAAACATCAATGTTAGAATAGTAACTAATCGAGCTAAGTCGGAAAAGTAAAACCGAACATAGAAGACATTGTGTGTCTGTGAGTGTGTGTGTGTCTATTTTGATCAGAAAATTATGTAAAGATATAGAAGTACTGTTATATAAATATGATACCTTACAGGAAATAGGAAATCTACGCCTACCAGTCACTCACAATTGTTAGAGACAAAATGTGCCAACATATTGTGCTTGTTTCGTTATTGTTTCAGCAATCAAAACACAGCACAAGTTTGCTTGCTTGTACGAATATTAAAAATCTTCCATACGATAGGATAAGACGGTGAGATGTACGACAAACAATAATACACCGGAAAGGTGTATCCAATCAAATGTGACCATAAAATAATCTCTAATTTCTTCATCTGTGAGAGAAGAAATGTTTAGTTGGTAAAATGAAAATCGAACACAGGCCAAGCCTGGCATTAGTGACCATAGAAAAATGGTGTGAATTATGATCCCGTGTTCCCATTCTTGCTCGCAGTTCGCTTTTGCGTTTACTAGTACGAAGCAGCGAGCACTGCTCAACTTACACACCAAAAATACACATAAATTAAATTCACTGGGCGAATGAGGTTGACACTGATTTTAAAACGTTCGGCTCGCTAGGCTAAGGAAAGGATGTAACGTTACTCTGATGTGCGATGTTGGAAACGAAAATGGTTAGCAGTTGGCATGTTACATCGAATGGCGCGATTTGTTCGATCTGCGACGACTCTCGAGCTGCGGCATCTCAGCATGATGTTTGCGTATGTGCACTCCGAGATTTCCTCGCTGCTTGGCTTTGTAGCTGCAGTATGGGCACTGGTGCGAGGCCTCCTTGCCACCACACTCGACGTTTTCGTGGCGCCGCAGTGTTGACTTCCAGCGGTAGCGCTTCCCGCAGTGCCTACAAACGTACTGGCGTACCTCACCGTCATCCGTATCACTCACTACCGTTGCTTCGTTCACCGTGTACTCAAAGTTGCGCATGATGTTCGGGTTTGCAAGTAACGCAAATTTGCTGTCACCCACCGATGCGTTTAACAGCTTCGTGCCTCCGGTAGCCCCACTACCACCGTCCTTCTTTAGCTTCAGCGTTTTCGTATTGTACTTCGTGATGTGTTCATCTTCATCGTCATCAGGCCCTAGCTCACCGCTTCCATCGTCACCACCCTCGTCGATCATATCTTGATCGTCATCCTCATCGTCGCTTTGAGATCCATTGTTGTCCATGTCAGAAGACACCTTGCTGCTAGCCACGAGTGCCACCGCTGTTGGTTGTGATTGCGACTGCTGCTGCTGCTGCTGCTGTTGTGGTTGTGCTGCTGCTGCTGCTGCTGTTGTTGTTGGTGCTGCTGCTGTTGCTGCTGAACAGTGGTTAAGCTCGCAGCTGTAGCAGCGCTGACTACGTTACTAAAATTTGCCGACACGCCGTCAGACAAATCGATATCCTCGATCACTGAGTAGTCGAGATCATCGATCATACCCGGTGGGAAGTCAGCACTATGGGATGTGTTTGATCCGGAAGTTTCGTATTCGTTAACGGTGTATCGGGTAGTGACAGAGTTACCACGAGTACCACCTCCAATTGCAGTCGCGATTGGAATCTGTTGGATGGACGAGGCATTGATTGCCGTTAAGCTGGGCGTTCCACCGCCCGTGATGGTGACGTGTTGTTGCGGTTGCTGTACAGCCGTGCCAAGCTTGCGGCCTAGTGAAAGGGAAAAGTTTAACAGCTGCCGCTCCGTGCTCGGCGTCAATGCACTAGCCGTTGTCGACGGGGGAGCTAGTTGCTGAGGAACTTCTTGCAGCTGTATCGTGGTGTTGGTGATGGAGCTAGCGGTCGAAGGTGTTATGGTGGGGATGGTCAGAATCGGCATTGTTATCGTGGACGAAGTCATACCAGTGTTAGCGATTGTGCTGTACGGGTTCTTAGCACGTGAATATTTGATTCGGGGATGACTGAACGGTTTGGCTGGAACACCGAGGGTACCATGGGAGAGTTTTCGTGCACCGCCATCACTCTTCATCACTGTCGGAACAACAAGCTCGTTGGCAACACTATCCATCTTGTGAATGGACACCGGTGTTACAATAGTACCGGCAGCACTGACGATCGAACCTCCTGATACCGTGCTCGACGGGGACGACACATTTCCTCCTGCCGTTTTCTTGCCAACCAACGCTGTACCGACTGTGCCTTGTGACAATGTTACATTTCCCTTTGCAACAGAGGTCGTCGTCGTTTTGACCGGCAAGATATCTGTATTATCCAAAAGATGCCGCAAACAATGCATGGAACAAGGTCCCATTGAATGGTAATATGGAAAAAAGAAAAAAAAGAATGATTATGAATATTTTTTCAACCAAAACGTAGTTCTTTGATCATTTGACTGCGTGTTTATGTTCATTTGAATACAATTGCGTATTAAAAATTATCTAAATGCATTTTTTTTTTTCAAACTTTATATTCATGCTCCGTCACATACACACTCTAACTCACACACAAACACACATGCAATCGCTCAATTGCTTCGGAGCTATCGATCCCTCCGTATGCATCAGCCACAGGGAGATTCTTATATTTTGTAGCGATGTTTTGAGTATGTGACAGCAGTGAATATTACATAATTGAATGCTGAATGTTTAATACGCAAACAACGCGATACATAGTAGTGTTGCTCCATGCGAAGCGCAACTCTGGTACTTCTGAGCGAGTGTACATTGTGTAACACTTTAGAAATAAGTTCTATGAAGGGTGCTATCGCTAAGTTATAGTATACGTGTTAAAATGGTCGCTGTTCACAGTGTGTAAGTGTAAGTGTAAGTTCGTAGTACACAAACTATGTATGGTGATGTCAAATAGCACAACAAAACGTATCTCTTATAAATCGTGTCAATCATAATGTACTCTGAATGGAAAGAAAACTGAAAATATGTATTCAAAACAATATCTCAGAATTAACAACAAGAAATACATAAAATAGATAGAGCATTAGTTTTAGCGATAGTAGTGACTGAAGTAACAGTGATAAAAAATAGTAGCAAAATAAAATCATAAGAAACATAAAATTGAATAAGGTAGTAGTAATGATAGCAACTAAGGGTAAACTGTTTTCAAACAATTATACAGGCGTATTGAAATTAAAACAAAACAGTAGAATGCACACTTCACACAGAAATGTTAAACAAAATATACAGGCTTGCATGATAAACAAAATGTTAATAGTCAAAATAAAACCGGAATCAATGTTCAAAACTTCGTACAAACAAATTAGGAACAAATGGTTAGTTTCACGAATGTCGCTTGTAGACGTACGAACCAGGAAATCAATAGCAGAACTATGAATCATAAGAACCCGTTTTAAAGAACCAAAGCTAATCGAACTCGCAGAGGAAAGTAAGGAAGTACCACAATACCAAAATTATGCACAAAACAATGAAGAAACGTAGTAACAAAGATAGCGAAAGGCAAAGAGCGAGAGACAAAGGAAAAAAATAAACAACAACCCCCGCCGATGAAATACTTTATTCGTTCCCAGGTACAGCGAAAAACAAACAAACTAATCAATTAAACAAATCACCATAGAAAAGAACAATGTTTGAAACGTGAGGTACCAAGAAGAACCACATAACGAATTCGGAAGAAATGTAAAGCCACAACACCGTCGAGGTAATAAAAATCCACCAGAACATTAGTAATAACAGGAAACACCATTTCCTATTCACACATCCAAATAGATGTGATCCTAAGTAAGAGAAATAGTTTTTTATCTCAATGAGCGTTGTCCAGCGAGATATTAATGTTATCCCATTTACCATGTCTATTTCGATTACTGATCGTTAGTTGTGAAACATAAAACGGTGCATATTTCAATGCGTTGGCGAATGACAATCACCAACAAAATACAAAACTAAGCCCATGATTAGTTTGGGAAAGTAATACTATCCCATTTTTGCATGTGAAAAGATTAGTCTCACCTTTTACTCTGTAACAGAAAAAAAAGCAACAGCACCACATCACAAATCATTCATTGGTACGATGCTTACAAGAGCTTGTACAATAAGCTCAAGAGATCACAGTTCAAGTACAAAGTTTGAGCGACGCTCCGATTCTTATTTAAAAATAAACAAAACTACCAAACAGTAGTTTGATAAAACAAAAATAAACTGACAAAACTCAATCAAACTCAACGAAATAAATGCAAACATATTTAGCAACGATGCTGATGAATTAATTTAAAAAAAACTGTTGCGTGAAGTGTGTGCCAGGTGTGTAATTATGTTCGTATATTATGTTTGCACTTTCACTCTCATCTGCAAAACAAACAAAAAACACATTTTGAGAGTGAAAAATTACTTGTCAGTTTGTAATGAATGTAGTTTGCATTGTGTTGAGATGTGGTGCACAAAGGCAGAGTTTGTACTATTATTGATAGATTGGTGTGCAAACTGTGTGTGCATGATAATTCAACTGAATATCATAACTTATTTTTTTCTATTTAAATTGGTTGCGTATCCATAATTGTAGGACACAAACAAAAACACGACATTTATATGTGCAAATGAGCAAAAGTATGGAATGCAATTATAGAAAGAGATAGAATTCATGTGAGTATGTGTGTTGGTGTTAGTTTGTATTACCGCACTCATCAAATATGTATGTTGTCGCCGTGGTGCCATCGGGATGCAGCTCCGTTTGTTTGATAATTTTTTCCTTCTTTAATAGGTCTTCTATCCGCATGGCATCGATTATGGTCGCTGTCGTGGTGGTATTACCGACCGATGTTGATCCGCCTCCGGTTGCAACCAAGGTTGCTCCGCGCATTGGCAACATCACCGTCGTTCCGGTGGTTGACGGTGGTTCCGGCGAAGGATCCGGATCGGCCGTGAACAGAATGTAGCTGTTGTCCTTCTTTGTTACTACAATGTTTTTACTCTCCAGCAAGCAGTCATTCAAAACGACGGGCGTGGCGTGCGTGATGAGCGTCGTGGGGATACCTGTGGATGTTGTCACACCACCACCTCCACCACTTGATTCGGCCAGCGTTGCCGTTATTGCCATAGTTGTAGAAGCGGATGTGGATGAGCCAGTCGCGCATACAACATTGCTCGAGATCATTGTACTTTGCTGTTGCCGGTTGCTCTGGCGGAGTCGCTCTTCATCGCCGTGCTGAGTAAGAATCGGTATTTCATCCTCTTCTACCAGTAGGGCCGGTTCCGTGGTAGTAACCGTAATGGTCTTTATCTTTTTGGACCCGGAGATGGCAGATGTTCCAGCGACGGCGGATTCATCCAACGAACTACCAATAAGAGCACCTCTTTTCGACGATAGAATAACCACTTTGCGTTTACCTGCAACGAGAAAGAGATGGTTAGAGAATGTTAGAAGACGCCTATTTAAAAACCCGTCAACAATACGCCCAAGACTACATACACCAACTCTACTTAAGGGTCACTTGTGTGCGATGCTGTATGTATTTAGACGAGGCTATATGACCACCAGCACTTCTATATGTTGTGTTACTAATATATTAGCTGGAGCATTTCGAATTGATTTTTACAACGAGTTTTTCGCTCTGCGTTTTATGTGCTTTGCGAAAAGAGTACGGTTTTGATTGTATGTTTGTGTGCGTGTATTTGTTCTGTTCTGATTTAATATTGATTCAAGTGTTGATAGTTCGAATTTACACAGTTATAAGTGAAGAATACAATTTTTCAATGATTCAAAATCTAATACAACATGAACAGGAAGAAACGTAAACATTAAGGTGTGCAAATATTCAAAATAACATGATCAAAAAGCTATACTGTACGAGCAATAGAATTTTAAGAAACAATTAAAAAGGTTTGATGAACATTGAAAAGGAACAGAGTCACTTTGTTGGGAGAGCATTCTAGTGATAAGGAACAAGCACCGTCAACATTTTGGCCAACACAATATCCAACCCTTGTTTGCTGATTTAAGATCAAATGTCGTCTTATCCACTGAAATGTAGTTTATAAGTTTGTTAATATATCATATAAGAACACAACAGCACTTTTCTAGATAACATTTATTAGTGATTGGAGAAATAAGTTTCTATTCAAGTATCCAACACGTATTTTCTGATAAGATAAATAATTGAATAAGCATTCGAAAATATTTCGTTACACTCGTAATAGTAATAGATTCACGAATTGAACTAAGAACTCACTTTTCCTAATATGACAAAGTCTGCTAAAGGTACAGTACAATAGTCTTCATTTACACTTGGCTACACAATAAATATACAAATAAATGAAGTAAGGACGATTGATATTTTTTGTAACGTAAATGTGTTGCTGCTAAGAACGCTGAACCATGACCATCATTATTATTAAACTGTTTAAAGTAAAATGTATAATGTATTTTATTTATATGCATCTATCATAATGTTAGACTTTTTATACATACAAATATGTTAAGCCACCGTAAGCCAAAGTTTATAAATCCAATAGGAAATAGAGGAAGAAAAAACAAACGTAAATACAAATAAACGGGAACTATTAGCAGAGGCGTGTATAATATTTTACCCGCAGGAAAAATTCATATTGATCACAATGTACATTAAAAGCATATGATCACTTAAAACACACATATGTGGACAAAACAATACCAAAAAAATAGCGAGACACATAACAAAAAAGACAGGCATAAACAAACCCAAGTGCAGCAGTAATGTAATAGCCATGAATGAATTTATTCAAACATTTTCTACATTCTTCTCCAAACACCCAAAACCTGATTGAATTGACGATGACAGGTTCATGACAACACATGTAAATGCAACAAGTATTATGAAACCAAAG
Source organism: Anopheles punctulatus (assembly GCA_000956255.1). Classification (NCBI taxonomy): domain Eukaryota; kingdom Metazoa; phylum Arthropoda; class Insecta; order Diptera; family Culicidae; genus Anopheles; species Anopheles punctulatus. The sequence goes on from JXXA01015183.1 coordinate 18,825, forward strand.
CATTGATTATTTGAATTTATACTCAAATTATATGCCTATTACAGTGATATTAAATGAGATTGATGGGGTAATTAAACATCGGAGCTTTTAGTTTGATATTCGTTTTTGAAACACAATCAAATCACAAATAAATTATACACTGTCATATTTTAACGACTCTCTGTAATTGAATTGCTTTGATAAAAAATGCAACCTCTAAACAGGCCAATGTTAACCTAATTTTGTTCCCTCTTTGCATAATTGTAGATAAAACGTGTGTACGGCATATACGGCTGAAGGGACAATTTCCATCATGATGCTTGCGTTCGTAAGTAGAACAAGTTTGTAAGGCAAACAGTAGCGTGTACCGTTCCACAGACAACAGCATTGGCAGGAATTCTTCGTGTGTACCGGAAAATAGAAAGAAAAACATAAATACAATGTTATTAGTAAGAACGATGCTCGAATAAAAACATTTTTTTAATAAATATGCTCTAAAAGTTATACCTATAGCTAACAAACCATCGATACAAACCATGACGCAACAGAATCCTTTCTTCTGCACAGAAAATACTTCCGTAAACATTAATGATGGAGGCTGCAACTGTGTCGATTAATTGATTGAAAACAGGGTGTCATGTATAATCTTAAGTTCACTCAATTAACGGCATTTCTTTTTGCTTGACAGCATAAAATGATCCTGTATTTAAATTTCAACCGTATGGCACTAGTAATTCGACATTGTTATACTGTTTTTTATGTTCTTGTTTTACTTGGTACATATCAGCAAAATCATTTTTTGGCATTTAGTCTTTTTTTCATGTCGATTGTACTGTGATGAATATTTAATTCCTACATTTGCAAACGTAACAACAACAACAGTCTGGTAAACTCGACCGACTCGACGACGGTTTGTATGAGGTTTTAAGATATATGTATATCACACGTTCTACC
>JXXA01015185.1:0-24561 GCA_000956255.1 Anopheles punctulatus
GTTCAGTGCGCTCAACGCACGTAATCAGTTCTATCAAAACGAAACTGAAACAAGGGTGTTACAACTACAGAAACAGCAAGGTGTGGTCGAAATGTTGAATAACAAAACCACTGCACTAAAATTAAAGGTAAGAAATTTGAAAGCTCAGGTAAGAGAGACAAAAAAGAAGAGGTTCGAAGAAGGAAAAAAAAATATGCTTATAAAAATGAGACACCACCAGAGATTGCGTGCTGGTTAGGAGAGGAAAATATCGCCCAAAAGGGTTTTCGTTCCCATAAATTCCAACAGATGTTTTCATAAAGATAGTTTTCAGCTAAAGAATGTTAGGAAAAATATTGTACCGGTGTATTCAACATAAACCGTTTTGCGTGTGGTTTGTGGCAACGATAACATATATTGATAGTACTCACTGACCACCATGTATCGATGGTTGAAAATTCCCAAACCGACTTGTGTTAGTGTTGAGATCGATGACGATCTCATGAACAGCATCGCAAACTGCAAACCCAACAAACTTTGATTGCGTTCAATTGTGGTTGATAGCAGCAAATTATTTTAAAAAAATCAAAATATACGAATCTACAATAGACGAATGCTGTAAATGTAATTGTTAAAAAACGCATGAAAAACTATTTTGAAATAAACACGTTTATACAAATATATAAATATATACTCGTTCAAACCTCGGGGGAGATTTGAGCTCGTTCTAAACTAGAGAATTTTTTTTTTTTAATGCTGAGCAGTGATCATTTTTAAGGGTCCAATGTTCAACATTCCTTTTTATTAAGCTCAATTTCATATTTTCAATACGATATCATACGCTAGTCATTTGTCATCATAGAATGTAGTTCCCTTCCCTCTTCTTCATTCATTTATGACCGCTCCGCTCATGACTTTATCGGAGCATTCAGGTATTTGAGTTTATTTTTCGCTTCATTAAATGGATATGATCGGTAGTTTATGAAGTTACGTGCTACAAAACAGTGTGCAAGTCATTTACCGGTCTACAAGGACCCACAAATACAGTGAAAGCAAATCATAATACGCTTTAATCATCCGAATGGTTCTATTCTGACACGAACACCGTCACCGGCGTTCTAAGTAACAAAAGGCACATTTTTATACTTTCTTGTCGCCCGGAAGAACAAGCAAACTTCGATCATAAATAAAACTGTTTGTATCTCGTCGTGTTTTCCCGCACGAAGTTTTCCATTTTCCACCTTCTAATTGAGACACTCGTTTTGAGCGCTTCAGGCGCCACCGGTGGGAAGGTGCGATGGGCAAGGTAGCCACGCCGTCTCGTCGGTGTCCTCTACCGTGTTTGCACCTCTAGCACCCGAAAAAAGCCCATCCGCTTAATTCTGTCGAGCTCTGAACGTGACGGGATTATTTGTGGCCGGGCACGGCCACAAACTTTCCACCCCGGCGGATTGTTTAAAAGGCCAAAAAACAGGGAAATAATGAAGGCAGCCGCTGGAGGAAGCATCATAAAAATGAAACGAAATAATCTCATATACACGTGGGCTTTAGCGTTTTATTTTATTTATTTTTGCTGTTTCATAGCCAAACCAGATGAAGAAATGGAACTGAAACAAAAGCAACACATACAACGGATAGCCAAAGTTTAACGCTAAACACCAGCACGCCGATGCGAAACTTTGCTCGTATTTTTAATTTATTTCGAACGCCTGGATTTTTGTTTTTAATTTCATGTCATGCTTTTGCCTGCGGCTTCTTACGCTGCTGCTACCGCTGACCGGAAATGGATGCGACGTTTGTTGATTTCTTGCGCCAAAAGCTGCTAGTAGAGTAGCAGAATGAGTTTATTTCTCTTTTGCATGGTGTCAATCCATTATTTTGCACGTCGGGTAGAATATGTTGGTCATCAAGCGATTTTCTTTTTATCATAGAAATAAACTAATCAAGAGCCATTATTACTAACTTTATAAATAAGTTTTTGATTTGTTTTTAGTAATTAATAAATATCCTGAGTTAATATCGTTCGAAATGTTCTGAATATCCTGTCAAACTACTTCTATTTCTAAACAAATCACATTTTTGCTCCAACAGTTCAGAACAATTATGAATAATGCTGTCAAACTTAAAGACAATCTCAACCGACCCAACTCAACATTGTTCATCACCAAACATTGCCTTGACCCATCGACAATGTTGCCGTGCGATCCAGCAAATCAATCAACGCGATACCATTCAACGATTTCCGCTGCTGTGAAACTAGCTGCCGGAAACCGATCATTACCGTACGGAAAATTTTCCGTCAATCTTGGGTACTCCCCCGTCCAAGTTCAACCCGTCGTTATGGAGGTGGAAATGATGAACGACGGTCTGCGTTCACCTCCTCAAAACACGAGTGCATTAAGCTCCTTTACTGCAGCCGACATCGCACGGCCGAACCAGACGTCTATGAAGAAACATGTTAGCGAACTAAAACAAAAACCCGGCCAGCGTTGGTGGTTGGTTTCGCTCTTGACCTTCGTCTTGCTGCAGAAAATCAATAATATATTGAATTTCTGCGAATTTTGCTGTCGTTAGAGGCGGAATTTTCCGACGCGGGGAAATATTTTCGTACCGAAGATGACAGGGATCGGAATAGTAACATTGTGTGGTTTTCTTTTTTTCGGTTCGTCTTCCAAAAGTATTCCTATAAGCATGCTGGAGCTGTGCATGTAAAGAAGAAGTGTATTCGATTTATTTTATTCATTTTGTATTTTATTTAGTATCCTTCCATGAAGAGGCAAAAGGAAAAAAGGAAAGAATTTAAAACACAAATTGACAATATGTGCAACAGTTTCTAACATAGCCATTTTCACTCATATATTGAACTGTTCGCACCGTTTTTGAAAACTTAGCCATTCTCTCCGATACATTTTGTAACATGCGAAACACCCACTTGGTCCGATAATTTTCTCACTTATTTATCTTCTCTGTTTAACGTAACGGACAGCTAATATTGGCAAAACTATACCAATTTGTAAAATACGCAGTATGTCGAAATGAATGCTGTTTATAAAACCGAAATGGGGAATTTTTGTTTAGCCTGTAGTGGCAATGTTTGCGGAATTTTCACATATTTTTCTTTGAACATTATTGCTCAACCAACTTAGCAAAAAAAAAACTAAGCTGTACCGGTGTTATAAAATACATTCGATTCCTGTTTGACATATTAACGAGACTATTTTTAATAGATATTTAAACAAATCTTATAGTTTAATCGTATTGACTTTAGACAATTTTGAATCTACTTCTAGATATGTATCCAAATAACTATTATTTCCGTAAGTAACACTTCCTTTTCAAAAGCAACGAAACATACTTTATTTAATGGATATATTTAAATAAGTATATCAAAATATATTTAAATAAAAAATCACTTTTTAAACGAGGAACCCATAAAACTCCCACATAAAAACCATCTTAATAAGCACTATGCAAAAACCGTGCGATTCCGCGTGATCCTTTTAACAAAAGTGTTGAAGGATCCTAGCACCAAAAACCGAGGTGTTTCTTCAGCAAGAGGATCAACGGAAAATCTCAATACAAATAACACGCCACTCGTCGTGACCGAAACGGGTGCAAGGGTTGAAATTTGCTGCGAAAGTTTCGGCTGAATTAGTCAACGCCAACGAGGTTGATTTATTCATTATCCGCATAATAAATTTGCGAAAAGTTTCTAAATTAAAACCAGCCTGCTGCTTGTGTTACGCTGATTTGATCTCGTGTGAAGCGAGACGGCGTTAAAGCTAATGTTTTAAACAAAATGTTGTTTTTTGTTAAAAAAAAAGCGAGTCTTCTTTATTTGTTGACGTATCCTAAACGTATCCGAAAGTGACCTAGGTTTGTTCAATGGAAAATATCTTTGGCACAGATTATTTACAACTACTTTTAAAAATGTTTGTTTTTTAATCTCTTCTATTATTTTAGTGTCTGTCGCTATACATTCTTTTCAGAAACCAAACAAACCAACTCTTACAATAATGTTCGCTTAAACAAACATAAGCGAACGTTGCACCTATAACCCTCACGGCAAGGCAAGGAAACACGAACGCTTTCAAAGAAAACACAGAGCACAAAATGGCCCAAAAAACCTTCCAGCCTGAAAACGTGCTTCAAAAGTTGATTCTTTCGACAAACAAGCGGCAGGCAGAGGGCAACTTGTCGAGTAGGCGTTGGAAGAACAGCAACGAGAGACACAATGCACAAAAACCAAGAGGAAATGGATGAAGAAAAGTTCGTCTCCTTCATCCCCGTTTTGCCGTGCGGCGTACGCGCTGTTGGCAAATACTCTTTAGAACGCGTATGAATGCAGAGCCGGGTACGGAACTGCTCCAAACTTCCGTTCGTTTGCGTCGCGAGTTTGTGTTTTTATCCTTCGTCTCAGGCACAGCCGGCTGGATTGACATTTTGAATCCATTTTAAAACTTTTCCTATCCCTCATTCCCAGCGCTGCGTTCGTAAGATCCATTTTAAAGAGATAGAGCGAGAGAAATCAAGAGAGAGGGAGAGAGAGAGAGTGAGAACGAGATGAAAAAAAATACATGCCTACAGTACTACTGAATTGTGCAAACGGGCAAACTTCTACAGGCGAAACGTCGCAGTGGACAAGCGAAGAAAAAAGAATTGGAAAGCCAAACTTTTGCAAAGAAACGAGCCCCGCCCTGGTGGTGGAGCATTGCAAATCCTAGGAATGAATCCCTAGTGGGTAAAGTTTTGATAGTGAATTGATAACGAGAAATATTGAAAAGCGAGAAATGTCGAGCGGGGATGTTATACCGGAGCGGATAATAGTGCAGGTAATGCAGCGTCGGTGCAGCGAGCATGGTGCCGTTTCTGTTACACTGTTGTCACAGGTTGAGCTAGTCAGCCGGTTCAAGTGCAGTTTTGTGAGCTGTTTTACTCAGATGATTGGCAAATATTCATTGATCGATGGTTAGGAGATGCGCAGTGCTGATCACGATTGGTGCGACTTTTCTCGTAATAATTGTGTCTTCTGTTGAAGAAATATTCATTCCTTCATCCGGAAAGCTCATGGACCAAAAAGTATACTCCAAGCAATCATATACAGATCAGATGTGCAGTGTAGATCAGAGCTTAACCTACTCTCTATCTAATCTTATCTCTACACAGATTTTTGGAGAAAACAAATTTTCGTGTTTGTGAAAAAGTGTCCCTGGTGATGATATGAACATAGTTTTAAAAACAATTCAAGCAAGGATAACAAGGTATTAAACACCCTCTATATGAATATGAAGAAGTATTCAAAACAAAATTACTAGTATTTTTTAATGCCTAAATGTTATAAATTCTATTATTTTTGCATTTCTGTTGAAGATGAATCTTAAAATTTATTTATTTTTATTAAATATGTTATTTTGTCTCTGTATTTGAATGATTTAGTATAGCTATATTTTCTATTAAATATTTGTATTAAATAGTTGTTTAAATATATGTTTTAAATTATTTGCTTGGCGTCAAACCTTCTCTGCGCCCCAAGTATTCATTCCGTTCCATTACGACCTGTCTTGCGTATCAAAGACACACAAGACATAAAGTAACGATGTGATGATTCGTCAAACATTCCATGCCCGCCGGCAATATGCCCGTGAGGCATTCGATCGCGCTGCTGAATGGAATTTACCGGGTACGTGAATAATCGTATTCACTTCCGCGAATGGTGCCGCGATAGCGATCGAAAGAAAATTATCCACGAATATCCATAAAGCACCGTATAGCGTACATGGCGCACAGCGACGTTACTGCATCACGAAAATAGTTCTCCCCGAACACACTCCCCCTTGCCGTCGTCCCCGCGGTCCTTCGAAATAAAATGCTAAAAAATGAGCATCCCTTCCCGGGCGCAGGGTAGGAAAGCGTAAAAGTAAAAAGGAATGCACAGTTTGACACTGATTCCGGTGGAAGTGTTGCATCTGCCAGTGGCTCGGTACGGTACACAACGCTCCAACGTTCGGCCCCGGAGCGCCGGAAAAACCCGGATCCCAAACGCGCAAACCGAACGAGCTGCAAGACTGAGAAGAAGAAAAAATACAAATTTGCATTATCGTATCGCCTGAATGAGAAATTAGTTTAATGATTCATGGAAAAAGTTTAATTTATATGATAAATTGCAGTACAAATTTGCCCAACCAGGAGGCAGGAGGTTTATGTTTTCTTTGCCCCTTTCTCGTTGCCGTTTTTTTATTCTGTCCTATCGGACGAATTGGAAAGACTTGCCGTTTTCCATGCGCCTGCCGGAAGAAGCACGCTCTATCTCATCGGCCGCAGTCTGGCAAACGGCCAGGGCGGCAAAATGTGTGTTATTGGAACCAACTGGAGGCAACTTCCGGTGCCGGACACCGTCGGCTCCTCGAGCTCAGCCCCGAACCGGTCGGTTGAAAGCTTTAACGAACTTATCGGCAGGCAAATTTATGCTCATTAATATTCGCCATCCCCCGTTCCCGGCGAGGACGAGTGACGCTCGGAGCGAAAGTGCCAATATGATGAGTTTACTTCCCCGGGGAAACCGTAACCCAACCGAAGCGGATGACGCAGCACAAGCGCGGTTCGCTGTCGTTGCCCGGTGGAAAACTTATTGCTCAACTTCGGGGGAGGCTCAACCGAAGCGAGGGGGAGGCCCTATTATGGGGACGAGCGGGAAACACGAGACTGGAACGGAAAACAGAAAAACCCAAATTGGAAACGATAGATACCTTCCCGCAACCTTCATTAAACATTGAACCGAGTTCGTTTGAAGGTTTCACTGCGCTGTCAACGGTTCGTTCACATTCGCTGTGAAATTCATAATTTTTGCCCGCTTTTTTTTGTCTTGCCGTGCCGGTTCTTATCGATTTTTATCGTTTTCGGTCCGAAATGGATCATAAATCGAGCATATTGGCGCTAGTGAAAGTTCTACTGTGCTTCGGCCACATTCCGTCGCATATGGTGATTCCTTCCGCTCTAGCCGTTCGTTCTTCCCGTACCGAAACTTTGTGCAGAACCTCCTTATGGGAAGCTCAGCAAAAAAAAATCGTATAAAAGAAAAAGAGAATAGCATTGCAAACCGAAATGTGCAAACCTTTTATTCGATCTGTCTTTACTTTGCTCGTCTTTTTCCTTATTCTTCTTCTTACGATGAGCTACAATCGTTTCCGCCAACCAGAATCTCATTGCCGAAGGGGGAAAGACGCGAAAGCAACAGTGGCAGCAGGAAGCAATCAAATCGGGGCAATCGGAAGGGAGCCACCATCCGACCGGGCTAACTATTTCCGACCGCCACCATTTCCGCAATCGCACGGGAGGAGGCGCAAAAGGGCGAAAAAAGTTCGTTTGTAAAAATATTGTTCGCAAGGGACACGCGACGCACTCACACATTCACACCCACCGTGCGGATGTCGTCGGTGCCTCTGGAAGGTCGCCAGTAATAAGCGTTTGTGTTGCAATGCGAACCTATTTGTCGTAACCTCATACGAAAAACACAACCATGAACTGAACGTTTCGGACGAAACCTTCAACACAGATAGACAGACGATTGATATTGAATGTGCCATAAACGGAGAGAGGCGATTTGGGAGTAATCTTACGGAATCGTATAGCTGCTGGTAACTTTGCAAAGCTGTTGATAGCCACCGAAGTGATAAGCTGTGTTTGCAGAATAAATAGGCCATTTTTTGTGGAAGCGAAAGTGCTTGGAGGGAACATACACGTAACACGCAACAAATGAAATTACCTTTTTTTATCCAAAAAAACTAGTAGTTTTTGTGTTGCCTACATCTCAAATGTAGGCCTTTATATTAGATGTAAATTTGAATAATATTGGGTCGTCTTAGATTTAGGAAACAACCGAGCGACGAATCGAAACAAAATCATTTTTTTAGCCAAAGAAAGTTTGAAGCGCTTTAAATTGTAAAGCATATTTTTTAGTGTTCTGTTTTAAAACAATTGTTGCACATATAAAGCAGATTTAAGACATACGTGTAGGGAGGTTGATCAGTAGCATGTGTCTGATTTCTAAAAATGTAATCTTAAAGGGAAGTACTCAATGCCAACTCGGCTGAAGCCATAATCATCGAATCTATAGAGAACGTCATGCTTGCTACAATATCGGCTCGAATGTACCGAGCACCGAGCGCGTTGTCATTGTGCTGCACGAGCCATGATGGTGATGAATGGGCCGGTAATCATTGCAGTTTAATCAACGCGCACAACAGGTGGTCCAGTTTTAATGCTTTTATTGTGAACCATACTGAAGGAACACAAGCTCAACTGGTCCCAATTTACGCTCTGTTCGCGGGATCGGTTGGCTGGTTTTGGAGCCCCGTTCTCCTCTCTGACTCATACACGGCCATCTGCTGCTTGATCCATGCGGTGTACCTTGCCATATTGAGCAACCCGGTCAGCGTATTGATGCCACATTGGTAGCGACCCTTGGCCTCAATACCGAACGTCGTGATGCCGCGCAGATAGTACCGCTCGCCAATCTGCACGTAAAACCCGCTGCCGCCGCTGCCACTGCACACCGGCGTCACTGAAAAACGAAAGAGGCGATCATCGCATTTCGCACAATGTATCTTACACGACCACACGTCACACGCTTTGCATTCATTTAGGCGCCTGCTGAAGCGCCCGAAAGTATGCAAACCAAACGCTTACCGGCGCAAAAGAAATCGTTCTTCTCGAACAGCTTGCCGGAAAACACCTCCAAGCACAAGTTGTGGCGTAGAATTTCGGTGGTTGCCCGCTGCAGCACGATGGTGTAGAAGTTGCGTGGCCCCACGCCCCACCCGACCGAGATCCCACGCGTTCCTGCTAGATCCCCACCGGTCGACGTCGTGTTGTCACCCTCGGCTGGCCACAAACAGGCCGGTTGTGCGAGCGGCCCGATCGGAATCGGATCCAGCAGCAGCAGTAGCGCCAAATCGTTGCTAAAATCGGGCGCTCGGTAGTCCGGATGGACGATCACCTGCCCTATGCGACACCGATCCGTCTGCTCCACCGCGGAAAGATCGCTGACACCGTAGCGCACGGACAGCTGTTCGAGTCGGTACGGCGTGACGCAGTGCGCCGAAACGATCACATGCCACCCGGACACGATCGTTCCGCCGCAGAAATAGAAACTCTCGTTCCGCTCCGCCCGATACAGGCCCACGTGGAATGGCCAGCGGTTAGAATGATTTCGCACGCCACACTCTTCCACGTCGGGCATATCTTGCACACTTTGTGGAACGATCGCAAGCGCCATTTGTGTCAGTATAAGGCAGATCCTGGTGACTGGTAGCAGTAACCATACGCACTTCATCTCCCGTTTGTGGATTGGTAAGATCGCGTGAATGATAAATGGAGCAGGTGATACCAGGTATTACTTCAAATTTATAAAAAAAAACTAGCCGTACGATTTGCTCACGCACGTTCGCACGTTCGCTTCGCTAAACCTTTACACTGTTTTCAAAGAGTTGTCCAAAACCACAAGCAAAACACCGGCACCGGTTACGGGGTGGATTTTCACTTCGCGATTGCTTTGGACATTGTCGGACGACACGTCCGAAAGTGGTTGTACCGCATGAGTCGGTCATTAAAAAGACATTACTGTTTATCGCAGACTTTTTTCGCGTCCCACAGTTGAGTTTTTGAAGCGCACCATTTGAACGGCAATGAATGAAAAAAAAAAAACTTCACCACACACCCACTCAAACACCACAATGAGGATCATAACAAGAGTGACTTCACCGCAATGCTCCTTATCCTGTGTCCAGTTTTAACCCGAATCTCGTACCGCATTCATGCCGCATGCCGCACGTATACAACCGGTCGGGGCTACGCTTTCCGGCACGGGTTGAAGACGGGTGCGATAAACGCGCCGGCGAGGCTTAATGTGCAGGAAAAAGTCCCCCAACGTGCGGGCGGACCTTACTACACCTTGACCGCAGATTATCGCGCGGCCGCTCGTGGCGGGTAACGAGCACGAGCGAGGAGCGAACTGCGAAAGCAGTGTGCTGACGAGCGCATTAGCGTGAAGTCCGGAGCAGCTCTGCCACCATATTCCACACTTAACTCGGAGTTGTGGCAACAAATTTCAGAAACAAACCGGATTGTCATGAAAAAGGGCCAGAGTGATTCGCGTTTGAAAGCATTTCCTTCGGTGACTGATGTTGGTGAGTTGCAGTGTGAATTGAGCTTGTCATATTTGATTTTTAAGTAGCCAAAACTGTGTATCTAAAACAAATAAAAAAAAACAGTTTTATCTGAATGCTACGAGAATGTTTTGTTAGTGCATGAAATATATTCTTGCTGGCAAGAATGTATTGCATGACTCTATTGTTGTTCGATGGCAATAGTTTATTGCTCAGAAGTGCTTGTTAACATTCTTTTCTCAATTTATTCCAAAATTAATTACTTGTTAAATCTCGTCATTATTGCATTGATAGGCATGCTATTACTTTTTATGTTTTTTGTATAAAATCTGTAGACTTCGGAAATACTTTTTATACATAAATATACATGAAAAATATTTTTATGTAAATATTTCCTTTTAGATCCCTAAATTTATTCGCACTATAATAGATTCTGACACTTTCAAACATATATCTAATTACAGTTTTAGGCATTTTCTCGGCATTTGACACCGTCCCTTTATATGATTAGGTGTTTCAGTTATTTGTATAACCGTCTTAATTTATTTATTTTTTGAATATATTATCCAAACCACACGTATTACTTCAACCACCCCCTTAGGTGAAAATAAAACATGAAAGAAATACATCAATACATGAAGAAGAGCTTTTTAGCTATTTTTTCATTTGGCACATTTCTAGATTTCTTCCCATTATATTTCACAACTATTAAAAAAAATGTCAAAAATCTTGCATACACTTTATAAGCTATAAATGCATAGGTTTCTGCCACTCCTTCTGGTCTTCTTGGTTGAAACCCTGATTTTTCCCATGCCTTCATATACAAGAATAAAAAATGAACGATTCGAAGTCCGCTCCAAAACGCCCGAGAAAACTTCATCAAATCCAACTCACCCGGCAACGGCCTACAGGCGGCCCAGAATCGTCATTGCATCCGAGCATTTTTCTTTCGACCCATTTGCCCACGGCCCATATGTGTGCGTGCTTTCGAAACATATTTTACTAAGAAGCTCGTCGCTAAAGGAACCCCATCACTATCCACGGCCCCATTCGTTTATCCCGTCGGAACCGAGGGCAGTTGCGGTTGTTTGCTGCCACCGAATTTTCGCTTTCCACTAGATGCTTCCTCTCTGCTACTGCATGTTCGTTACACTGAAAAAGGAAAACACGGAAACGCATAACATCATAACTGCCTCATTTCGATCATTACCGTAATCGGAGCGTTTTGCTGGCCACTTACGATTAGATAACGATTGCTCTACGCTTAGGACTACGTCTTGGCGACGTAAACCTTCGCCTGTGCGAATAGATGAACGAAATGAAATCAAGCCGGCATGATTTTTGTGTGTGCCACGGTTGATTGCGTGCTATTAAAACGTTCGGTAGAGATAATAGATAACCGGGTAGACATGTGAACAGGCTAGCGGTAAAAGCGACGCAGAGCCGTACACAATTTATGGGGCTGACGATTGGGCTGTGGGATTTTTATAGTCATCAGCTCGAACGGCGTGCATAAACATTACGTTTACGAGATTTGCTTCAGATCTTAACTAATTTTATACCTCCTCATTACAAACAGTGCAGCAAACGCTTAGGATGTGTTTCGTCGAATGATTCACTATTAAAATTAAACCATTTCATATACCTACGTCAAGACCGGGACACGTCCTCCAGTTCTCTCCGCTAGGAGAAATATAAGATGTCTTCATCTATCCCTCCAGCATCCACACGTATAGGCCGCTCCAATCCCACACAAAATGCCGCCGAAAAATGCCGAAGATTCCGGATCGATTTTAGTTTAATCGAAATTTGTACCCATTAATCACCGCCAAATCCCTTCAAAATCTATTTCGGAAATTGCAACCCGGCAAGGCCACTGGGACGAGGGAGATGCGCTACCGTCGGTGGGTCGATGGTGACCACCACCAATCTGCACGTGACTGCGAAAGCCGTACACAAAATTTATGGTTTTGCAAAGTTTTCAATTTCCGAAAAATAAAATATTCACCCGTTTCGCTGGCTTGTTGGCTCATTGCGCTGCTAATGTTGTTGCAGTGGCGCAACATTAAACCGGGAAAGGCGCACCAGGAAAAGGGTGCAAAGTAGTTCGTGATGGGGTAGGTAGAAGTGAGCCAGGAAAGAGATTTTAGATGCAAGCAGCAGCTAGTTATCCTCTAGAGTTTCAGTTCGGAAGGGACTTAGTAGGGTTAGACTCAAATTTTTTTTACTTTCCCCACTTTCCATAATCAAGTTGGATACGTTTTCAATGCGTTGCACGTGAAGAGAAAAAAACAATTATTGCACTTATTTTCATACCAACGAAACTGAACTTCATTTCAGTACTGAATATTATACATATGGCAATGCTTTACTTTTATCGATACTTTTCTTTCTAATCTTCAAGTACAGTTTAAACATGTTGCCTGTTGATTAATTTATTTTGATCAGCAACTGAAAACAATTACCGCCAAGAGTATTATCGAGCCACCCTTTGGACACCCTTTGGAAAAGGGTTTAACCGAAAGAAGGTTATTTAGTTACAATCGCTAATTATATATTAAATTTGTGAGCCATTGCAAGTGTAAGAAGCTTGTTACCAGCAAAACACACGGTGTGGAGCGAAATGGTTTTCAAAGAATTTCATATTGCAAATTTCTACAAATACTCACCAGATACGTTTGCAAATATTATTGGAAATTAAATCTTTCGTTTGATTTCATGTAGATTTAAATTTTGTGACATTATAGATAGCATTTTAATCATTACGCGTTTCAATCATTTTCTCTGAAATGCAGTCTAATGGGAAAAGCAAACGCAAAGCTTTTCCTTTCCATTAGAGACGAAAGTTAACAACTCGGGCAAACAGATTCTATAAAAGAGCACGGCGCTGTTAACTTTTCTTTCGTGCACATACCAACGGGACCCTACATTTCACTATCGTCATAAAAAATGCACCAAGAACCAGCGAGAAGCACCAGAGAGCATTAAAACCAGACAATCAAATCATGCTTTTAATTGCCACGATGCAACACCGCCCCGTTCTTTCGCGATAATTTATTTTCCTCATTTCCTTTTCACAGTTTTCACATACGCCGCATGTCCCGCACGATAATAAAATCAAACAAAAACCCATAGCACACCCGTCCATTTCGACACTTTAACCATCACCCAGGCGGCCGCTCAGTGTAGAGACTGCGGGGCACAGGGAAACTGCAGGGACAAGATAATTGAGGTACCTAATCTAATAAAAATAACGAATCTCTCCCGAGCGATCTCCGTTTGCTGTAGGTGTGGGGCGCATCGCTTTCACTTCTTTACGGGGATTTTGCCTACCTCAAAAATTTAACACATACAAAACGCCTTTGAGCAAGCCGGACACACACACACATCTCATCATTCGCTTGCCCTACCTCAAGGGTGTGCTTACTGGCTTCTGCCTATCAGTGAGCTGGTTAACTGACTTGCCTGATCGAGTGAAAGCGAATCGATGGAGCATGGAAAAAAGAAAGAAAAAAACAGAACCACCGCACAATAGGAGCTAATGAATAAATTAGCTTAACAAGGGCAAATGCGCCATTCCCATGGTCACAATCTCCACACTGTACGATGCTGGCACGTTGGTTCCGTTTTCGGCAGCAGCACACGAAACCATCGCTGCTTTTGTTGGTCAGTTCGCAAAAGAAGAACGAAGAAACTGCGGGAAACTGTTTTCAATTACATTATTAGCATTTGTACCGAACCATATGGAACGTGTCGATTTTAAGCCCCTAGTTTCTGATTGTGAGATAAAATCAACACAAAAAGGATCCGCTGGAGGCCTCAATTTGTATCCGTTCTAATCTGATTTAAATACTTTGTATACTTCAAATGAAATTTGATAACAAAAACAAAACCTCGCAAGCTCTTACATAGGCTCGTTTCTTCAGTTGCCACTCAGTTGCCAAACGTACCAGATCGCAGAGCGAAAGGTGAGCATTCGACCTCCAAGCGAAACAATGATCATAATGAGTACATTTCGGTAACGTTTTGCCACTCGCCACTCATTAAGCGGACCGCGCAATCCTTCCGTCGCGGCCCGGCAGCAACATTAGTTTTCATGTCTTCAGCAAACAACCATTCCGCAGCGACCGCAGCAGTCAAGGGCGTGCAAATAAAATAAAATTACTAACAACTCACCACCACGGCACGGTAAGGACAACCGCTGACTACAAGGGCCGAAGGCAGCTAAAACAAAACCCAGCGCCGAACTGCCGTTAGTTAATTGGTTGCCACTTTTTGTCGGTCAACCCACAAACCGGAGGAAAACTCCGATGCGCACCATCCCGCACCCAAGCAGCTCGGAAAGCTCCCACCCATACCGAGGTATGAACAGTCACAGACGGTGGAATGTAAATTGATTAGCGCTAATGGGAGGGCGCCCGTGCCGGTAGGCCAAAAACAGGCAACAAAAAAAAAACGCCACGAAAAGCTTTGCTCACTATCTCTCTACACATTGAGCGTTCGCACGCGCTCACCACATCTTGACGACCCATCGGCACGGAAGCAGCCGCGTTTTGAGGGGGACGAGAACCTCCTCCACTCCGCTTTGGACGAACAAGGCACCGATTTGAATGCGGTGCTTCCTTTTTCTGTTCGCCCGGTTCGTACCCTACCTTCTCTCGTCCGGACATTTTTCGCAACATCGTTTCGCAGATGATTGGCAAACAGATTGCGACGATTACCCGCAGGCAATCTGTTTGGTGAATGTAAATTATGATAGGCATTGATTGAGGCTGTTCCTGGCGGTTCTGACTTCGGGCAGGAAAACTTGATGGCAAGTACGCTTCGTATGCACGGTCGGGGAAACATTCCAGCATGAATAATGATTTACCCGGTTGCGTTTGCATTCAAAGGGAAATTTGCATAGGAAATAAATAGGTTTTTTTTAAAGATACCTAGAACAAGCGGTACTACCTGATTACTACTATTCTAAAACCGGGGCAGACGGACAATTTAAATTTTTTGGAGAGAAAGATAATTTGATTATTTTATCGTATTTTGCAATGCAATTTTATCGCCGATTTTATACGGGGTTGATTCTCTTCTTGCGTGGTTAATAGCATTCCCAATCCTTGAATTAGCAACGCATCTTTCATAGCATTTTGATGGAGACATAAAAATACGACTGAACAAAGATCATTCGATAAAATGTGAAAATTTAAATACTAGCTTCGATTGATGAGGAAAAAACGGCATACAAAATATTAAGAAAAAACAATACTTTTCAAAACATTTCGTCTTCCTCTTAAAAAGCTTTACATAAAACAATGTTTTAAGAAGTTGTAAAATGTAAGATGATAATGTCATCTACATTTTATCCTTTATTCAAAAAGGTAATCTCTACAAACAAGCAAAGATTTCTCTCGATACTACAAGAAAATCTCTTTCAATGTACAATTAATCATTTGATCTTGCTGTACCGTAACAATACAAGCCAAAGGCTACCAAAGTTTCGTCACATCCTTAAATTTACGACGCACCATAGCTTGGAGAGGTACTTGGTAGACACAAACGCACACGCACTCCAACGATAACGTCCTCTATTCCGTTCATATGGTGACACTAACCTGCTTCCCAATTCCCCACTTTACTTCGATAAGACTCTTAACCAGATAAACTTAAGTGAGAGAGAGAGAGAGAGAGAGAGAGAGAGCGACTTATAAAAGGAAGCGTTCCACACAACGTATGATGTATCAATCTCCCTGGAATGTCACGGACCGTAAGGAGATTAATTGAAATTTCATCTCGTACAGTAGCTTCAGGAGTGCCGGGTCGTTAAAAATCTCGGGCTACAAAATTAAGCTACAAACACACCGAGACCACAAGGTGTAGCGGAGGCGGAAGAAGTCAGGATGTAAATTTGTCTTCACTTTCTCGAGATTGTGTGTCGTTTTTTGTGTCAGTGAACGATCCGAGGTGGTTGAAATGAAAAGGATCAAGCAACGGGTACGGTTTGTGCGTATGTTTTCTCCGGTGGTACTGTATGGTAAGGGTGGAATATTCGAAGATTAAAGCGTACAGTATGACCCGTACGGGTGCTCATCCAAAATACATCAACCACAATGTATCAAATAACACGGCAAACCCAGTTGTCCAGCTTATCTCAACACGTTCCATCCAGTTCCAACCGTCGTCTTCTACAGCTTGCGGAACCCGGTGTCGCTCCGCTAGCATCTCGAAACATCACCCTCGAAAACTGACATTCTTTCCATCACGATTTCCGGTTGCCGGTGCAGAAGTTAGACGCCCCTCCCAACCGTGCCCGTAACGAGGCGCTGACGAACGTCTTGAAACGATGTCTGGCAAACTTTGCCCCCGGTCCACCGATCTTATCCTTGCCTGCTCGGGGATGGCACATGGCAGCCAACTTGTAAATTCAAATTATCTGCCCGTCGTAATAGAATCATTTATGCTAAATATTTCTTCATTTCCGGCTACCCGAAACGAACTCGCTCCGGTCGCCGCTGGGCTTATCCTGCGGGGAGACGAGCAGCGCAGCGCAACCGGATGTTTGGTAGCTGCCGGATTTCGCCGGAACGCAACTCTCGGGGCTGGAAAACTACTTCCAAAGAAGTTTCACCCACTTTCCACCATTTCGTTCTGGTCGTGCCGCTTCGGAATGCCGGTCGGAATGGCTAATATATATTGCTCAGGGTTTGATGCTTCCCGTTTGCATAAAAGGTGAATAAATAAGAAACATACGTGTGCTACGTCACACGTACACACCCGATCCGTCCGAGAGCTGGTAGTGCTCACGGCAATCGCATTTCGCTCCGAGCGGTACCATTTGTCTTCATTGTTGCGATTGTGCAGCTTTCCCGGGACTTGCGGGCGGTACGATTTGGAAGTGATCCCCGGCCCAGCCCACTCCGTACGCGCCGTATGCCCGCCGGAGGTGTCTTATTGCGCTCAATGCACGACGCCTCACGCAACAGCTCCACGTAACGCTGCTGCACACGCTTCTCGGGTGGGTGGGACGACTCGGTAGGATGTATTTTCCACTACAACCGCCCGATTGTTGGGATAATTTCGGTGCTCCGAACGAGTACACTAACTGTCACGCAGCAGTTGGAAAAGAAATCCTCAAGATTCAGACATCGGACTCTGTAGTCAGGAGTTTCCAGTGGGAATTAAATGAGCATCCGTTTTGTTCAACGCTCAGCATGAGGACAGCGAAAGAATGTTTCTCGAGGATTTGAGTTACCACAAGGCATGAAAGCATCCACACCAAAACACCCACCCAGTTTGCATTAAGCTTCTCTCGGGCAACTACACAGCAAGAATGGAGCAAAACTCGGACGAAATTCGGATCCTACCCTATAGTGAGTTTCTATCGGGCTTAGCCTTTTCGAAGACTATTAGGAAAACATAAGCATAGCTAAAACGACAAACATGCGCCCGCTTTTGTCCTTAAGAACCACCGACTTAACCACACCTTACTAAACTCGCTTGACTTGCCAAGCAACATGTCGACTTTCTAGGAGCGGCCTGAAGTTTGTGCTTTCTTGGCACAATCACCAAAACATGCCGGAGCGTGTACATGCGCCCGCTGTGGTTCATCCGCCCGGGCTACGATTTAATGTGGCCGTGTGCATATTTAATGCCGTGGATGCCAGCAAGCATTTCCGGTTCAACACGCCGCCCATGTTTTACAACCATGGCTACCGGTCACCGGTTCGTGTGCGTTCGGTTATGCGCTTGTCGTTGTGTTTTCCAAGCTGCTGTTGGCTACCGCTTCCAGGATTGTTGTACGTGGTTTCATCCCTTCACCGCATAGGAACTGCAGCTCAATGACAACGGCACAAGACGCTCATCCAAACAAACATACACTATTTGTTGGCGAAGAGAAACAAAAGGCGATGAAAGTGTTTGCAAAGAAAAGGCAGAGAGAATAAATAAACAACACGAAATGACATTATGTTGTAGTCTTTTCCTTTTATCTACAGTATAGAGCTATTCTTAAATGTGGCATAAAAGAGAAGGATTGCAATCAAAATGTATTTGTTTTAACATTTTGCTGGCTACAGAAATATTTTCCGTTTGAGAAAACAGAAATACTTTGCCAAATACGACAACATACAAAATAAATGTAACAGGTTGGAAGAAATCTTTGAAATTGAGCTTTGAAATACAATAATTTTGTCTAGTGAATAATTGACGATCAATAAACTATGTGAGAAAGATTTGCAAACTTTTCCCAAGAATATGTGTTGTGTCACAGTACTCAAATCCAATCTGCTTCATAAGCCAGCTTTAATGTGTCCTTGTTTCAAACAAACTACGGAAAATGTAAGACGAGCCCAAAAAAAAACACAACACCAAACACTGCTCAACGACACACATACGACATACCGCCCAGCACATGCCCACTAATAACACAACCCCAATGCGGTGAACAACAAAAAAAACGTTCCGTCCTTACGTTCCGCCGCAACAGAGCGGCAGCTCGAACCGAAAACCCCGTCCGTATCCGCAGATTATTTGCGGTTTAATTTTATGATAATATTTATGTTTCATTAAAAATCAAATTAACGTGTGCAACGGGCGAGTAAGTGTGAGTGTGTCACCATGGGACGGGAAACTATTGCTGCAGATTTTTCGTTCGTCCTGCTGCGGCGAGCAATCGGTAGCAGCAAGAAACGGTCGCATATGGCAGAGGCGTGTGAAGTGCCGTGTCGTGCTTCAAATCTCATGTGGTGCAGCAATGTCTGCCAATGCTGCTGCCACCACTTGTACGAGGATGCAGAAAATCGCGAAACACGGGCTTGGTTTTTGTTGTGCATCCTACTTCCTTTTTGGAAGAATTTTTCCTAAACGCAACCAGGCGATCCTGAGCAAAGCGCAAAAACCACACGGATATTCAACAACACATGCACTGGTTGTGAGAGGTTGCTAACAGTTTCTCCGAACTCGCACGATAGTCCATGGTTTTCGTTAAGCGATTTTCTCACCACAAAAAAAACGTCAATCGGACAGTGAAATCGTACATCAGACCATAGGAAATACTTTGTCTGCCAGAAATCGATGAGCTTATTATCGCACAACTTTACTGCTGTAGCAAGGTACGTTAAAACTGTCCCAAGTGTAGTATAAGCTGCTCGTTTTAGTGTTTTTTTTTTTTATTTCACTTACCTCACTCAAATAAGCTATACTTCATTTCCACAAAACCGAATCCGGTCAGATGGTTCTTTTCATCCGTTTGTGACTCACTCTGGCACACGATGGCCGTGCAGTGCCACATTGAATGAATTTAAACCCGATCGTATGCAATGCTGTCGCTGTGTTGACTGTGAAGTAAATGTTTTACAATGTAGCACATACGGCTTGCTCGTCGCCAAATGAGTTACCGGCCGCATTCGTCACGGTTGTCTGCAGCCCGAGCGGCCCGCGGATTGTAAACATGCGCACACAAGCACACGCAACGTAACACGAACGATCTCGTAAAGAATATGAAATTTAATTTCAAGCTTGGTTAAACATCGACGGAAGCACGATGCCCGTGTGTTGACGCTGTGTGTATCGGGCTCCGGCGCCGTTAAGCAAGTGCTGCCAGTCGAAAATCAAATTTGAACTTTGGACCGTCGAAAGCTCATATCGGGTGGGGTGATTGGCGCAAATAGGGTGTGTATGCATAAAAAAAAATACATACACACATGAATAGATTGCGATATCGATGACACAAGAAGACCGTTTCCATTTCGTTATATATTGTACAATTTATCAACTCATTGAAAAAAGGATTTTATCTATTGAGTCATTTCGTATGTTATAGTACGAAAGTTTTTTTTTCTATACGATACGCCGGATTCATCATTGAAAGCTTTTTAAAATAATGAGTTTATTAAAAACAAGTTGCTTACTGTGTTTTCTTTTTAAAACTGATTTACATTAAAAAGTGATCGAATAATTTTCATACCAATACTGCCAGTTTTAAAACTTATCCCTCGTATGTGAACATGTTTCAAACGAAAAAAATACACCATTCCACTTCAAAGCATAAAACATGTTTTCTTTTTTCTCTTTGGCTTTATTCAAGCACCATGGGGGGTGAAAATGAACATCCGGTAGGAAAAAGAAAGGATATCCAGCAGAAGTAAACTGCGCCCACCCACAAACATACCGCCACTATCCAGCTTAATCAATTTGCCTTTCATTTACATAATTATCTTCATTTGCTGGTCCGCTCACGCCAATCGCAAGGGTAGTCTTGGGTCAAACAAAAAAAAAATAAACAGCCTTCCTTCCATGGTGTAATTTGCCAGTCAGCTTAACCATTTCCCAGCCCTCCGTGTGGTCAGCGTACGATAGCGAATTTGTCAGCCACACTTCAAAGGATAGAGCAATCCCTCGCTGGTGTTTCAATGCTTGCGGCGATAATATTAGTCCATAAGTTTCGGGAAAAATGCGATCCTATTTTAGAGAATGATTTTTTGCGTAACGTAACATATGGCAAGATGTAGGATTTTACAATACCTTTTCGGAGTTTTTGGACTTTTTGTTTAAGAAAGACTGTATTTTTAAATTGAACTATAGCATCAAGTTTCGTTTTTTCCTGTTTATATTTTCGTTTCGTTCGTTTTTTCTCCGGGGTCATTTAATTTGCGTACAATTTTTCAGTTTGAAAAATAAATAACTTTGAAGCAAATGTCGCTATTTTCGTAGCTTTCACGGCTAAAGCATTCTCCACCCAGATGATGCTGCAGTGCAAACAAATTGCGGAATTGGAAAGAATGTAACAAGCGAATCTTCATAAGGATATCTTTTCTGAGACATGCAGTTAAAGGGACGAGAAATAAAACACATCCATACAAAAACGCTTCCAACGTACACGGAAGAAGAAGACGGGGGACGAAAAACGTTCCCACCACGCGGTATGTCAACAGCATGTTGCAGTTATGTAAATAAATGTTTTTCATTAAGCCTTATGAATAAAATATTTCTCGATCCTTTGTCGAGCGGCACTATCGGTCGCATCTAGCCCGCACGGTTACAACTGAGCTCGGGTCTAAATTGTGAGTAATTTTTCCCTCAAAAGGAGGCGCCTGGTCGCCCGTAGACCAGGGAAAGTGATGTTTTTTATCTTCGTTCCGGGGTTTCTCCATGCGGAAGGCTTGTCATATGGCATGTAAACCAAGTTCCAGTTTAATTCTGAAATGTTTTTGCAAAATAAATGTTCATAAAACAAATATTCGATTTAACGTTCTTGTATCACTCTCTTTTTTATATTCTTATAAAAACGCCTAGTCCTATTGTGAAACTTCTTTTCATTTATTGAATTATGGTATGTGAGGAATAACAAACCGTTCCAGTTTCCTTAAAAAAAATTGTTCTTTTAAAGAGTTGAATACGTTGATACGAATTGATACGTTGATCAATTTAAAATCAGTTAATCATAAAAAAATACTTCGCCCAGTGTCGTTCAATGTAGTTTGCATTCTTTTGGGGAAAAGTAAGTATACGTCGAGTAAATGCAATTTTTGCATGCAAAGAACGCATGTTTCGTAAGAACCTTCCAAACTGCAACCGAAAAACTCTTCACCGCAAACTCAAACCGTACCACAATCGAGAGAAACAAAACCGGAATGACGTCAGCACATTTGAAACATGCCTTGCCCGGTGTACTTTTGTCACAAATGCTCCGACCTGACATTGGCCTTGCTGGAGAAGCGAAATGACTAAAAAAAACCCTCACTCATAAACCACCATCAGCAACCAGTACCGGCGTGGCCTGCCTCAACCTGCCCCTCGGGAAGCCCAACTACGCAAAAAAGGCGTCGGCACAAAGCTAGCGTACAACGATAAACAACGGTGTGTCAGCTGGAGCTTCTGCTCCACCCCAAAAATGTTCCCTCCCGGGATCACTTATCGTTCGGCCGCAATCGGTCACAACTGTGAACAACATTAGGGGATGTTTTCGGCCAACGTCCCTGACCCACCGGCACCGGCTTCGTTGTGCGTCCGTATTGTGTGTGAGCGGGAAAGAGAATGAAGCCAACGGATAATTGTTTCGAGCGCCTCTACCCAGCGGCTGCCCCATGCTAGAACGTGCCAGCAGCAGTACCGAACGCCCGGGGCAAACAGTCTTTTCTCCTTCGCTGAACTTCATTATGTACGATAAATATTGTGTCAGCGGCCGGGAGCGGGAGTCCAAACAAATGACGACGCGGGAAAGGAACGCATGTGTTCCGCACCCGACAGCTGCAAGACGGACACTGCAGCGTGTTCCCGTCAATAAGCGGAATCGGTTAGCGATGATCATCACCTCGCGCCAACGGTACCGGTGCAACGGAATGCAATCAATCCACCCGCCCACCCGGCCCGGGGCGAGCCGATTGTCGAATTTTCATCAACTCAAACGAAACCGGCGTACGCAGTACGTGGATCAAATATAATTAAAATTCGTGCATAAATAATCATACACACCGTGTGTTGGTGTGCGCGTGTCAATGTGTGTCTCGATCCGATGCGGAGGTGCTGCGGCTGACGGAGACGTAGCTTCGCTTTTTCGGTACATCTGGGGGATAGTGATGAAATTGCAAGTCACGGCAGCAGCAGCCATACCGGGCTGTGATATGCATCGGAGATGAGAACGAATTGGAAAATGACTCGAACTCGTCCCATCTCGTAACACACAAACACACTGACACGATCGCACACCAAGCGCATGGCAGGAGCTCATTCAGCTGCCGGAATGTTGGAGTCATTTATTCATGCTGCATGGTGCATTCCGAAAGGTACCGGCCACACAAGGCTGCATGTGACTTCTGAGGCACCTAGCGAGGGCAGCCTCCTGCAAAATATCCCATTAGGCACGTTTCGGCCCGAGCTGTATCGAATTGGACAGTGCGGGGACAGTCCGTCAGTTACTAATTTATTTTTAGCACCGATAATTTTCAGTCCGACTCACTCGAAAGTACGACCGGTCGCTGGGACGAGCGATGCCGAGAGTGTTAGCCCGAAATTGAATGAATAATTTATTGGTCTGGGTTTGCAGGGCCGCTGCATTAGCATGGTACAAAATTCGGTGCTTGCCACACAGCAATCACCAACGAAAGATCTACGCACTGTCTCACTGGCTCATGTCCTTCCATTTGTCTTTAAGTGGGACCCCATTGCCGAAAGGAATGCTGATAGTCTTACTGTTTTTCAGAGTGCTGTAAGCGCTGTACTTTAGGAAGATTTACGTTAAGGCTACTGTTACGTTCTGTTTGAGCAATCCATTAGCAAAAAATGGAAAAAAAGTATTTGAATGCAGAAATATATGCACACATGCAAACCTCATAAATGTACAAAAATTTTTCGTCTGACAATTTAATACCAGATTTGAATTCATTCGTTCTTTCAATCGCAATGTTAAATACAACTTTTCTTTCCAAGGGACGTTCAGAACAAGTTGTAATCAGCAAATCAATAAATATTATTCAGATATAGCTAATAAAAAAAACTAAAATTTACTTAAAAGCAAATAACAAGTACTCAGTTAAGTTCGAAGCACGGCTGAGATTTCAAAGAAAAACCTTAACCCGAAGCTACACTTTTGAGAAAAGACCTCTCAAACTATCCCAGAACTCTGCTACAACGCAGTAAAATCCTGCGGATTAAAAACTCGGCTCCACGCGCAATAATGCTGCTAGGAACAGAATGAGCTATAAATGTGGACAAGATTATTCCGTATCAGCAGTTCTAAGCCACATTTGCAGGCATTTTTTTCATAAAAATAGGGACCTTCACCCGCACACCCAACCTGCCACTGGGTAGAATTATGATTCTCCACGGAGCTCCAACTGGGTACTGATAGAGCCATTCCCGGCTGCACCACGGTTGTTTATCGTCCGTTTTGAAGCGTTTTGAGGCATGTTTGTTCTTATGGCAATATTTCCCGCTCATCCATTGCGACCCACATGAAGTCCTTAAACGGTGCTGGGCTCGTGGGAGTCCCTTGGCGTGATGCATTCCCACCAACCCCTTCAACGTCACCGTTTAGCACCGGACGCTTGGCTTGATTAAGTTTCAGCTGCACTCCGTGGGAATCCTTCGCATTATTTAGCTGTTGGTTTTTTTTTTTACTACTTGTTTTGAGTGCGCGTGTGTGTTGGGACCACTGTCGCTGTCATCCTAGGAACATGACCGCACACGCGGCTTGTGCACACATACACACACACACAGAATTGGGAAGCAACATGGCCGGGGAACGTTTCAGGTTCACCGCACACCTGTGTTCTGGTGTGCTAGCAGGGCAGGATGATACCCACCAAGACCACATTGTAAAATACCTACGGACCACGCCGTGTGTGTCCCATACATCATATAACTCAATTCCGCTTTACCTTCACACGCCTGCACACATATACACATGGGTCTGATAAAGCAGAAAAAAAAA
>JXXA01015188.1:0-14149 GCA_000956255.1 Anopheles punctulatus
CCCCTATCGTGTGTCGTACGTGTGTGCCACTATCAATCATTCCAATGGAATTTGAGCCCATTTTTTTGCTTCCATTATTGACCAGCAACGGCCGAAGAAGCGGCCGTAATCGGTTTACGCTCGACCGGCTACGAAACGGGCAATTTGATCGTGGATTGAACAATCCTGGCCGGCAATCAGGCTGCGACACCATTGCGTCACGGCTTACAAAAAAATATCGAAAATAAAAACCAGTCGCAAAAAAGTCACAGTAAAATCATTATTTCACATCATTCGTTGTTTTATCCGTCCAATTGACCGACTCGGTGTGTCGGACATCGATCATAATTTTAAAAAGTTGATTAGCTGCAGCTTATCGTGTTTAATTACTATCTTTGTTTGGCATGGTTTGCAATTTTATGCTTTTCAATTTCAACTTTCGGGATGATTTTGAATAATCACGGACTTATACGCTCTTTGCTTCGCTTCTTTTACGCTCTGCGAGAAACTCTCCTGCATGTGCCAACCAACTTGCTCTCTGCAAATGCAAATTTCGCCCTCGGAAAGTGACTTTCGTCTAGCGACTCGAACGGCAGCTGGGCCGGATCAAGGCTCTCGAAGATCAAATGTGAGACAGACTCGACATCTGGGCAGAACGGGCCTGCCCCGAGACATTAACAGCACAACGCTCACGAACATCGATGCCAACTCTTGAAAGATTTAAACGAATACGAAACGGGCCGCTTTTACGGTCCAAGCCGATGCTGTTATCCTTTCCACCTAACACCCCCATCCGTGCCTTGCGCCCGAGCGCCTCGTGTATTAGCATATGCAAAAATGTGAGAAGACGTTGCGACCGACACGCATGTGTTCCGGGTGGTATGATGTATTCCGAGCTGGGAAGCCGGCTCCAGGAAGTGGTGGCAGAAAGGATACGTTTTTTTGTGTGTGCTTCGTTTGCTTCTTCCCCTCCTGGACACTTGGTGCCACGGGCTTGGGGAAGCCATCTGTGTTTGATTATTCATTACCGAGGGTGCCATCGCATTCGCAGCTATCGGGTGCGGCATCGCATTTTGTAATCGGGGATTTATGGTCGCAACGCGCATCGCACCGTGAAGGGCCGGGATATTGCGAATGGGCAGGTGATGTATTTGAATTACAAAGCAAGCACCAGCGACGAAGCAAAAGGGGATAAAGTTAACTCTTCCTTGCCCGGGTTGGGGGGGAACGCGTATGAGTGACGCTTTATCATAATTAAATTTTCAAATCATGTGCCCGCGTCTTCCGGCAGGCGGTTCTGCAGTCTATTGCTACACGTGTGCTTTCGTTGTGCACTTGTTTGCAAACGGAAATCGCCAAGCTGAATGAGTTATGTGCGTAGACGGTATTAGATGCATTTCCATTTAGATTGTTTTGAGAATTTTGTTAGATTGCTTTGAAGAATTTATTTTTTATTTTTTTGTCTCACCCAGCTGAACCTTGATTATGTTAAGCAATTCAAACAAATGTATATGGTAATAAGCTCGATTTTGAAATTAAATTAGATCCTTGTAAACCTTTCTATCTGAGGAATTCAAATAGTTGATTAAAACGTATGATGTATTTATTAGAAATAAAAAGAATGCCGTTGGAGATTCACAATCGTGATTCCCTATAGATATCATGTCTTATAGTCTTTAAGTTTTCCGATTGGAACAGTTTCAATCTGAAAATGTCAATGTTTTTTTCTTTAATTTAAAAAAAATATGCGCATAGTTTATTCATCTTTTATATTTCTTTAAATAAATTTAAAGCAATAAAATATTTTATAAAAATAAAATAATATGAAATATAGGTTATTAGGTTATTTAATGGTTAAAGGTTATTTAAAATTAAAATATTTAATATAGGGTTTTATTTGAATCAATCTTGAAAGAAAGCGCGGAGAAGTAAAATAAAAGAAATAGATAGAAAGAAAAAGATGCACGATTTTCTATACATTTCTTAGAAATCAATAAAAGCCATCAAAGTTTTGATGCTAACCAAATATAATTAAAACAACGTTAGATTCCATTTGATTTATAATATTTATATTCCTTCCTTTGAAATATGAATAATCGAATATTTATCCAATATTTAAATAAAATTTTCAAACACCCGTCACACCAATTCCTATCACTTTAAAGACATGTACGGGAGAAATAATGTTTGTCCCCTTAACGATCACTCCCCCTCCTGGCTTGAAAGCTTCATAAGAGGCAGATGTTAATGTCAGCGTGGAAAAATAATAAGCGACAATATTCAATTTATCACCCCAACGACAACTAGTTTCGAGCGTCATTGGGTTTTGTGACAGCTTTCCGCGCCGGCCTGTCTATACACCGCCGCGTCTTATGTTTAACTTGTGGCGACAAAAAAGGTCACACTCCGCCAACGAAACTGACACACCAGGAAAAAAAGAGAGAGAAAGCAACCGTAAGAGTGGTAGTAGAAAAAAAAAATGCTCAAAAAAATACACGCCATGTGAAAGATGTTGACGAACCGCAAGATGTGGACTATTTCCTCTGTTCGTCACCCACTGGCCCACTTACCGGGAGTGCGAAGTTTTGCGATGGAAACGAATTGGAAAACGATGGATGCTGATGTGGTGCGTGTGCTATAAGCAATGGCATAGCATCCGGCGTTTTTTTTTCGCCCTCCATCCCCGTTGCCAACGCAACGATGATAACGATAATGGTTGATGACTTATCACATTATTTGCGCCAACAGCAATTTATTACCGGCAGCTCCCTTTTTAGGGGCTAGAGCTAGAGCGAGCGTATTTTTTTCCTCCTTCGCTACGATATTTTATTATATTCCGTACACATTCGCTTCCGCTGTGCTTTTGCTGCGCCCGGAATGAACCGGTGCCAGACTGGCTGCAGGATACGGCCTATTTCCATACGACAAGCCTCGTAATTATAGCGTGTGTCGCGAATGTGTGCGGCGAAGATCGACCGGGAGGAAAATCACAACCCCGAACCGGATGTCGGACAAAACGTGTAGCGAAAAATGGAAGACGACTCAGCGTGCCGTGTGTCGTTTCCGTTTGACAACCGGATAAGATCATCGCGCTGGTGCGATGATTAATGGGGAATAAAGATTAAACGTACCGGAGACGGAGACGGCGGGTGGCTTTCGAAAGCTTGCTTTCCGTGTGCGTGTGTGTCAGAGCCGTTTTTTTATTCTCTCTCTCTCCTTCTCTTTTTGTTTCCACCTATTCACCATCACACGCCTCTTGCGCGTTGACGAACCGAGCCCTGCCCGACCGATTTGGTCGAGTGTCGGGATTCATTTTTTAATCTCCACAGGCTCTTAGAGGGTGGGGAAAGCACTTAGCACGTGCAGGGTGCGATGTGCGAAAAAGGTAGGTCTGTAGGAAGCCATTTTTCATTTTACAAGAAAGCCTTAAAGTAATAGCGTGTGTGTGAGGAATGGAGAAGTATCCATCATGGTAGTGGAACCCGGCGTTACCGGCACTTGATTGCTAATACTGACTTTTGGTGTCTTGTATTTCATGGTTTTTTGAAGAGATTCTCGTCCGATGAGTGGATCTGCTCTTCACTAACGGCTAAGTGAGTTATTAAGTCACTTTTGACCTAGTAGAAAAAATGCCCAAGGTTTATTAAACAAGATTGGTTTTAACATATTTACAGCATTTTTAATTCCTCTTGCTTGTATGCCTTTTTTTCCTCTACAATATTTTTTATCTCGTCTTCTTTATAATGTATCTCAATCTCACTTTGCTTCACGAAATTGCTTTCATGTTAATATGTATACCGGAAAACGCCACCCTGGAACATCAATTTCATTTACGTTGACCACGCGAACGGTGCGAAAGCGTACCATCAACACGATAATGTCGCACGGAGTGTCCAATAAAATGACAGCAAATTAATAAACCACTTCGTGTGTTAGTACAACGCCCACCAGCGCCAAAAGAAAATAAAGCTTTTCCATTAACAAGCCCGCATACACAGCAGGCTGCGCCAATCTACGAGCAGGATTCTTAATGAACTGCCGCCTTCATCGTTTCGTGTCGGCAAACTGAGCAATGGGCAGTTTATTTGCTTCCTCGTTGGGTACGACGATCCCCGGAAGGGAATCTGACGCTGACGGTGACGATCGAACACACGGTACCGGACGTTGGCTCACGTCTCTAAAATGTCAATAAATCGGCCCGGAAACCCTCGAAATCAGCGGTGGCAACGGTGACGATGTGCTGGAATAAAACTTGCCCAAAGTCAAGACCTGCCCAATAAAATGTCATCATATAGAGCAGATCACTTCAGTCCGATCGGGACCCTTCGGGACCGTTTTGTTGCGTCCATTTTTGTTCGAGTTCGAGTGGTTCGAGCATCATCGCTGGTTTGGGGCGTACTACGTGATTGAGGTTGTTAATTTTTTATCGTCTCCATCTTGTGCGGCTCACGGTTCTCGTAAATTCCCACACTAGTCGTCAGCCCGTGGTCATTTTTCGAACAAATTGCCACGCCTTATCGATCACGGTCAATTTTATTGACCAATTTATGGGGGAAGTGTTCGCTTCGCTCGGTAATCTGATCATAAGTGACCATACGGAATGGGAAAGTTTTGGGAGGAAGGCAGCTTCCCATCAGTAAAAGAAAAACTGTGTGTGGGGCTAATTTATGTAGGGAGAATATGAAATAGATTTCGCAAAAGTTAAATTGAGATTAAATCGCCGTCATTTCAACAATATACTAGATCTATCGGTCAAAATGGGAGAGAATAAACTGGTTTTACATAACAGGGATATGTTTTCTCATGAAACTTATAGAATTTTATATAATTTTATTTTTCCTTCAGTTTTTTGCCTCTCTACTGTATTCCATGAATTATTTTTTACTGCCTTTATCACAGCATTCACAATAACAATATCAGAATAAATATCCTGTTAAAGCTAATTTCTCTGAAAATTGTTGTATATGCTTTGATTCAATATGGAAATTCACTGCCATGAAACTTGTATAACATATTGAAGGTATTTCTAAGCAATGAAATGATTAACATAGATTATCATGTACGGATTTGTGTCGACGTGAAGTGTTTAAAAAATCATAAAAACTCCATTGTTTTATCACGCTCGTAAAAGCACGTGGCATACCTTCACATACTTTACTATGTAATAAAATCAAATTAAATTTTTGTGACATCTTATCTCATCCTTGGGAATGAATTAAACCATCATGTTACAAGCTGAAACATTGTTTCATTTTTACGTACTCTTAATAACTCACCCCGATACCACTCCCGGTTGGAACAATAATTTTCCTTCCTATTTTTGCTTAATAAATTCTTCATATGAACAGTACCTCATCGGCTCAATCATAAATACGCAACATTTATTTAATACCCAATCTCGTCACGCTCCAGCACAGCGTCTCCCAGACGCCAGCCTGCTTGATCCTGATTACGTTGAAATTAAAAACAACCGCTTTAAATTGCAGCCGTCACTCCCATCACCGACCGCCGCGTAAACATTGCTCACTTAGTGCTTTCGTCAATAAATCCTCGAAAACTCACACCGAAAATACCTTCATATTTTGTGGTGCTTCACACCGTTCGCTCGCTCGTTCCAGAAATAGGAATCAAATCGGCTTACTGTTGTTGTTGATGGTGCTGCGAGAACGAAACACCAAATATGCTTTTTGCCCACCTCACCTCACTCGTGGGCGCTTTAAACTGCTGCCATGCGCTTTTCGATTCATCATCAGTCAGCATTGTGCTGGGCAAGGTGGGAAAAGCCTCACACCACCGGGCGGCCATCGGCCTACGTTTCAGGGCGGCAGTATTATTCCTTCAGAAAACGATCTCCCGGGAGCTTAAGACACGGTTCCGAAAACCTTCCCCTTGTTGTCAAAACGATGACAAAACTGTACAAACATGGCACAGTCTCGGGGATGGGCTCGGTGCGGATCGGAATTGTGTGCTGTTGCTGGTGAATTGTTTCGATTTTCCCATGGCTTATTTTTTTTATTTTGATTTTGCAACCCACGATGGAGGCGCCTGGTCGTTGATCTGTCACAGAAAGGGCACCGATTCTCTTTCTCTCGTTTAGGATAAAAATTGTTTGTTTCGTGCTTTGGCACAGTATTGCAACACAACAACCAAAAAAAACACACACACACACAAACATATACACGTTCACGCTGCCCTAAGAAGACGGCTCTTTATGTATTTGATTCTGGTGAAAAATCCATACAGACAGCCGGTCTCGCTCGTTCGTATGCCTACCGATGCATGATGATGATGGTAGGATTTAGAATGTGATGGCGTATTCAAGCCCATGGCAGGCAATCCGACACGCCAACACATGCTCCCAGTCCGGGTGGCAGGCTCGGCTGCCCTCTGGAACTTCTGTGCTGCACACGGAAAAGAATGAAAAAACAAATCGCTCCAGCAAAACGGCTCTCGTGAAAGGAATTAAGCAGAACGACAGTGAAGTGAACGGCGCTTGAAAATAGTGGGTGTTATTTGTGTCAGCAAATAAATAATTTATTTCCCTATGGCCCGTTTTCTCTCGATCGGGCTCAGCTGAGCAACAATTCGGTTTCGGCAACCCTCTCGGCAACCCCTGCCCGCTGGTTGGCACCGGTTCCAGTTCCCTGATTGTTGTGTAATCAGAAAACTTTCACCCTAGGCAACAGGGTACTAGCTGCGAGCAGCCGGAACAAACCGATGAGTTTCACACTTTTTACTCACCATCAGCACCCGATGTGCCATATATTGTGAGCGTGGACGCGTGTATATGTGTGTGTTTTAACATTATTGCAACTTTTCACTTCAAACAATTCAACAAACAAGCGCCTTCATCCTCTCAGCGCTTGAGTTTTGGAGCGGTAGCTTAACTATACGCCTTCAGATGGTGCGCATTTTCGCTGTTGGAACGAAGCACGCTCTTAAGACAAGTCACGTCAATTCGCTGACGGATTGCTTCACGGGAATGGGACCAATCCAACTCGTCGCATCAGCGTGACCCATTTCCATTCTTATATGATGCACCCGCGGCACGCTGGAAAGTTGTGCTTGCGCGCGGGCCTGTTTCCGCAGCGCGTTGATTTTCAATTTAACTTTACGAATAATTTCCATTCAAACTGGTGCGTTTCGGGGGTGCAGATGGTGTGCTTCAATTCGGTTTATTGTTATCTTTTTTACATTTTAATAAGGCGTGACCTTTTTTCAATGCTTCATGCAGTGGAAATAATTAGCTTTTATTGAATGTTTTACAAAATTTACGTTCAGCTGAATGTTGCACAAATCGTTTCGAATTGATATTATGAATGCATGGGAATTTGTACAGGATTTATAATTTTAGTTTAAAAGTGTGTTTTATCATATTATTATAATAACTAAATTATAAAATTAAAAATCAGTCAAACTTATCACGCATATAAAATGTGTAACATAAGCATTTATTTAGGGCTAACAAAAAATTACCAACAAATCTAAACCTAGAAACACCATCAGAAAATGTTAAAAAGTAAAATGTTGTAAACTCTTAAATAAATCTTTAAATATTTGTGTCCTGACTAGGATAATATAAGGAATTCATCGAATTTATAGTTTGATTTATCAAAAAGATCAAAGAATCACTACAGCAGCTGCTTTTCAATAGCATCAAAATCATTTTGACTTGGAAAACAATTACTTTTTACTTATGCAAATGAAATTTGATTAACATTTTGCTTTGCCAACCATCTGTTTATGTTTGTTTTGCAGCATCTTACACTCGCCTTCGAAATGAGTTGCAAGAGCATAATAACCAAAAATAAAAGGCACACAGAAAAGAGTTGCTCAAACTAAGGCAAATTCAGCAACGGTAAAACGCATTGATTTCTTCAAATCACGAATAAAAACGAAAAGCGAAGCAAAAAAATCACAACTCTCCAACTGAGAAATCATCCCGAACCGTAGTATCTCAAAAAAAAGGGCACGAAAAGGATACTATTCCGGTCCGTTTTTATCTCCACGACCGAATCATAATCCTGTGGTGGAAGGTTCGCGTTGCGTTGCGTGATCGAACGAACCCATCCCTACAGTTGGGTCTTCTTTAACTGCCTGGGTCACGCGCAAGGATGGTGGCATGTTTGTGATGATATTTCCGGTTCAGTCTTTCATGGTTCACGGTTTGAAAGATCTTACGACCTTGCATCTGTGTGTTTGACTGTACTCACAAACGAAGCAATACGGGAAAAAGCTTCCAAAGCGAACCGTATCACAACGAAAGTTGAGGCATTTTCCCGGTTCTTTCCGTCTCTAAGACAGGGTAGAGGGTTTGCTGTGTTTGCCCGAAACTGTGGCAAAGCCACGGCAAGGCAAAGAGAGAATGCTGAATGCCCCAAACCGACTGCTTTAAAGTTAAACCACCAGAAAAAGAAAACTGCCATTTCTTGGGCAAACAATCATAAGTAGCTCGTCGGACGGGAAGATGCTTCTGCTGGCAAAGATGAGAAGAAGAAAAACAGCGTAATAAAAAGCCCATTTTTTAACGAACCCCAAACCCAAAGCACGAAAACGGCGGAAACAAACAAACGATACAAAGCGTTAAGCATAATTTCTTGGCCATTTCGCTAGCAACCGAAAAGTGACGGAAGCCTGTGGAGCGCAAACTAGCCATTTTGAGGTTCTATTTTGACAAGCCGGAACATCGCCAAACAGGGTAACCCGGTGTTCAAACAGCAGCAGAGGTTTGCGGTCTCAGCTCCCCAAGTAAACCGGATATGGGTGTCTATTTTAATGCAGTTGATTTTTACTTTCTGCTTTGCACAGTTTTTTTTCCTTTCTTTAAAGAAAATGTGTCTTCCTTAGCCCCCCGAGAAGTGGCTCAAGCTACAAAACTGTGGGAAGACTACTGCCCCGATGGGAAGAGTAAACCAAACAGAAATGAAAATGTAAAAGGTACCATCGCCACCGGACAAATGCTCCGGTTAGTTTGTTGTGTTATTTTCAGCAAGGCCTTTTCGAAAGAAACCCCCAGCGCGCAGGAAAATACTCAATCTCTCAACGCAGACCCGCGCAGCGGACACATTGCCAAACGAAGTGGCAAAGGTTTTCCACCGATAAAAGGTCAAGATATTACCCGCATCATTTCGGCGTGCGGCCGAAATCAAAGCCAAGAACCGGATGATTTCAACCGGAAAAAAGCCCAGAAGAGAGCGAAATGTGATGTTGAGTGGGTCGGAAGGTGAGAAAGTGAAACATTTGAAATCAGTGCAAAAATAGGCAATCAGAGCTGCCGTAGCGAGTGGCGCAAGTGTATTGAATTACGCAGGACAATTTTTTGTAAGGTATTACTGAAAGGAAATTAATTCCCGAGGAGCAGAGATTAGTTTTTTTTTAATGACAAATGAAGATGAAGCACATAAGTTCCTCTTATAATAAACCCGACCGTAAAAGGGAACTCTTCACATAAAGTGTGACAAACTGTAAGATGTGTTGTTGGGTATAATTTAAAAATAAAATCGAGTGTTTCCACAGTAAAGACAGAATTCAGGTACGAAACAAAATATGTGAAGTTTCTTTTATTAAAAACAAAATAATCATTCCATGAGATATTAAAATAATAACAATAACAATAATAATAATAATATATTTTGCAGATACTTCTAAAACACGTTTTTCGAGACATAAAAACAAAAAAAAACATAGAGCAAATTGACGCCAAATTCTAACGCGAGAATTTCTCTGCCTTCGATACTTTTGTAAAAGTTTCGTTTGAACTGTAAAATCTGAACCACGAAAAGATCTGAACAAATGTATAATTACCTTTGTGATCAATAATTTCAAAAGACGCTAGTATCACCAAATAAACTATTGAATTGACTTCTTAACACGTTTCTTATACAGTCGTTCTGGTCAATATGTCAATAGTCAATATGTATTGTTCCTTTTACTTTCACCTAAAACAATTGACGTTTGCCAGTCAATCGGCACAGTTTCGCTTCGACGAGCTTCACATTCACCGGCACGGATTGCAGCGTTCGGTGCCAAATTATTGTGCCCCAATAAAATAATAATAATCACGACCTAAAACGATGCCGAAACCGACGAATAAATAAACGTTAAAGTTCCGATTCCGAAGCGCATCGCTCGTGCGAAACGACAGCAGCAAATGTAACGTCGACGGGCGCACGTCGGGCCACGGCTGCGTTCTGGCCTGCCGCTCCACTAATGGACCATTTTGTAGAGTAAAAAAATAAAAAAAGAATGCGGAAAACGGGCGCACTCACTCACCGTCCGAAGGCGAGCGCACGGCGCGCATTCGCGTCCTGTCATTTATCACGGAAATTGTTTACTTTGCAATTACAGCGACTTGCCCCAATCAAATCAGCCGCTTCGGCGTGCCGGCGATGGTGACAGGGGCGGCGGTTACGGTGGTGGTGGAAAATGATTTTTGGAAGTTTGCTTGCGGAACGAAGACGAAGACGTTCTCTCTGTACCCGGCGCCGGAAGACTTTCGCCGGCGGGGCAGAAAATTGAGTGTAGCGCACAGGACGTGGAAAATTCCCGGGAATCGCTGCGTTCGACAGAAACCCTTGGTTTCAACAAGTTGACGGGCGACCGAGCCGCCCGAACCAGCCGAACCGAACCGGAATGGGGGAGGGAAAATAAATTAAACGGCACCTAAAATAACATTTACCTAATGCCCTTTCCCCGTTCTGTTTTCGCTATTTTTTCGGCGAAAGATACAATCAATGGGGCCCCCGTGCTGGGAGGGGATTCCACTCAGGATGTATCATTTTTGCAAATCAATCGCAAAAATTGGCGACCCCCGGTGGGTTGAAACCCGGACGGTCGGTCAACATATCGTTATTATTGGGATTAAAAATTTCTATCAAGAACTCAACAAAAAAAAAAACAGGTCTTTATTATTTTGTCGTCCCACTTTTGGCCTGGTCCACGGTCCACCAGGATGGTTTGATGCAGCTAAGAAAACACACTAATTGAATCGTGGAAACCATTCGACGAAAGGAAATCTTCATTAAACCAATAAACTCCCCGTGAGCCGCGGGAATGGGAATGGGGGAGAGCTTTTCCATCGCACCCACGACGAGCGCATTAAAAATGCGAAAGTTTTTACTTGTCGCCAGCAGTGTCGAACGGGGCGGTTCTTAAATCCGGTCCCATTTTCTGTATTTTTTTTGTGTGTCGCTACCTCTGCCTTTTTACCATAATGCCTTACATTGTGACGCCGAAATTGATTTCTTTATCGTAACCGAACCAAAAGCACGGCGATGGAAAACACTTTCGTGTGGTGGTACTTTCCGTTTTTTTATTATTTTTTTTCTGTTAGAGGTATTATGACCATTTTTGTTTCCTTTTACGGGGAAAAAATAGCCCACCCCGGGAACGGAGCGGACAGCATGGGAAGCAGCCGGGGTGAGGCGATGAGGGGTGAGGGACAAATGGTCCCACCCTGACCTCTATCTCATTTGCTGCGAGGGATGATTGTGCACGGTAAGCGAGCCGCACCGCAACGATCCGAATAAGTAACCGATGAATGGGAAGCGATCCTGCCACCCTTCCAGGCGGTCGCCTTTTTACCCCGAAAGCTCGACACTCGACGTCGATGAGGCTACCTAAAAGGAGCCATTTTTCTCGGCCGATAACCAGCCCAGCGTTTTTTTTTTCTTCCTTTCATCCGATGAGTTGGGTGGAAAAGTTTTTTATTTCTTCTTCTGTTGGCTAATAGATTTCATTCTCTCCACCAGCATTCCCCCTCCCCTCCGCCCCCCTGGGGAAGGTTAAGGGGTGAGATTAATGGGACCGGGAAAGCGATGCCAAAGGTGATACGATTTGTTTCCGCCTTCCGAGCCGTGTGCTCCTTCCAGATGTGTGTATCACCTCCCGAAAGATTAATGCATCTTATCGGGTGCGTTTTGACCTTCGATTTGTTGCTAGTGTGGGAAAAGTGTTTGTCCCGCTCTGAAAGGAATTTTCTAGCCGTGTGTACGTGCTGTTACACCGTTGCCTAGCAACAGATGGTTGATTTTTCGAATTTCGAATCGGAGTAGGCTCCGAGGGTGGAATCTGTGCGGGTCTGCAAATGAAATAATTTCAATCACTTCATTAGTTATTAAAATTTCATATTTCCACTCACCCAGAAACCCCAACGTCCCCGCCCCGCCCGTCCGGTGAACAAAACGCAAAGGTAAGGGATAAAGGCTTGCACGACCGAGGCAGGAGAAACATGCTTGCATACCGGATTTGTACCGATGCGGAGGTTTTTGTGGTGAAATTCACCAAACCACCCGGTTCTCCAAGGGTACGATGGGAGATCCAATTTTTCGCAACGGTCCGATCCTTTGTGCGGATCCCATCGCAACCAAACTAACCAGCAATAAAGTCATTATCGGGCAAACCCGGTGTCATAAATAATTGGAGCCACCACCAACAAGGAAGGGCTCAATGCCGTGTCCATCCGTCCAGAGCCACCGTCCCCCCAAAGCACCTCCCGTCGGAACATAAAAGAACGGCCTCGGAAAACCTTTCGCTTTGTGGTTTCACTCAATCTTGATGAATCTATGCGAGACCTCCGACCTTTCGGCAAAGCAGCCAGCGGTGCGTACGAGAAATTGAGCTGCGGAGAAAATTACTTCCCGATCAATTGACTTTGACCCGGCCCGGCACCGTGGACGTCCAACGTGTTCATCAGTCGGAATGGGTTCGGCATCTTTTGCCGGGAAAATAGGGAATTTACCTATTCTTGCCAACCCCGGCTAAGATGGATTAATCTCGGCGTTTCCCACGCGCTGGAGGGAAGGAATAGAAGGGATCGATGTGGAGCATCTGCCGTGCAGCAGATCGTTGGAATATTTATGGTCCCATTTTACATGTGCGCCATTGTGCAGTAAAGTGTGTGCGTGTGAGCAATGTGTGCGATGTGAGATACTGAGAGAAAATTCACACGTTTACGATTCTCCAAAGAGGATTTTATTTATATGTTTTGCTTCCAACATGAGTTACACTAGAATTGGAGAATGGGCTTCGGATTATAAACACACAAATGGCACATCTTTTCGATTGATTTCAAAAATATTTTCCAATTTCTAGCTGAAACTTAACCTCGCAAAAGTAATCTCCTTCTCTTTACTCCAACTTTTTACTGCATGATTATACTTTGCGTAAATGGCTACTCCCTGAATAGTTTTCATTGTTTCGGGATTTGTTAGCATCATTTGGTAAAAAAAAGAAAAATCAAAACTCAATATGTACCAAAAAGATCGCTGAAATAATGTTTTTCTCCGTTTCTCGACCTAAGATGGCCGTATTTGATCCAGGAAGTCATTTCCTAGTGATACATTTGGTCCATTATGGCTTAAAAAATACTTTATAAGAGCAATAGGTACAACTTACGGATGATACACATACTCGTTTAGTCAATTTGCAGTTTGAAAATGCTCACATAGTGTTCAAATATGATTTCAAACCTTTAAGATGCTTGCACAACAGCAAATGTAATTCATATAATGTATTATGTTTTTGTAATATTTTTTTCGAATATTGTAATATTTATTTATTTGTTGTTATAACATCAATCTTATTTGCTGAGCGACAAAAAACTACTTGAAGTCACTTAAATGCCCCAGCTCAAAGCTTACCCTTACAACAGAGCCTTGTGAGTATAGGTTACATCTAAGAAACAGCAATGCAATATTTATCTTAACGCCACCATTGTTTCTTTTCAACATGCGGTATTGCCGCCCCAACGAGCTGGAACGCCTGGATGGTATGGAAATAAATATTTTTAATTCGCAAATAATTTTCCTCCTGAGCGTACTTTATCAAGCACTCATGCCCGATGTGCGTTCGACAATCGATTGCGGCCCCATCGTTACCAGCGCTCGCGCTCGAATTCATCCGTTGGCCATAAATTTGCAAACAATCGAATCGAGCGGAGGTTGGTGGTGGAATGTGAAATCATGTGCATACTGGCCAACTTTTAACACCCCATCGGTTTCTGCTTCAAACGGGCAACATAATATAACTGTCTCGCCAAGAGTCTTCCCCAGGCGACTAGACAGCATAAATACACCCATTGTTTGGGGCGTTTTGAAATGCAAATGTCTGCACGGGTCGTAATGGACAATGTTTTACATGGGCAATGCCGTGTGTTGCCAAAAACCGAGGT
>JXXA01015198.1:0-11830 GCA_000956255.1 Anopheles punctulatus
ATCCATTGGATTTCTATTTGGGCTGAGAGGGATTGTTTGAATTGGTTAAAAAGTCACAATAGACCCTATAGCTGGCAAATATGGAGACGCATGGTACATTTAACAATGTGTTGATAATAATATTTCAATAATTCGATATTAATAATTTAATAATTTAACAAAAAAAATTTCACTGAATTTAATATTTTAAAAAAGAATAAAGGTTTCGAATGTTGTTTTCGTTACATAAAATTATTTAAGAAAGAAGGATGTTTTGTTATGCTGTAAGATAGTTCTTAAATATATATTTGTTAGAAGGGAAATGCATCTCATTATGCTACTTTCTACCTACGGCATCTGATCAATGAAAGGTGCACACGTGAGCGACATGCATTTCTTCCGTATGTTTGTCATTCTTTCTGCTAAGGTGTTAACGATAATCCACATCATCGCACCGTAGTTTCATCGAGCATCGCCTCTTTGCGTCCGGGAAGATGTTCAGTGCTCGGGCCAGATTCGCATCGCTTTTGTTCTCGGTAATAACATGCACAAACTACGGTCGAGAGTGTTCTTAGCTTGCGTTAGTTGTCGTCCACGATGCACCTCTTGATTTATCGTCCGGTGCCGGTGGTCACCAACCTGGTCAGCACAGGCACAAGCGCAGTAACAAAACGGACAAAGTCACGGTACGAAAAGCGTGGAGAGAAATTTAATTTTCATAATGGAAAATGGTTGTATAGTGACTGTGTTCATTTTTTTCATTCTTCCGCTAGCATTTTCGGTCAAGCCAATTTAGTGTCCCCAACCTAAGCAGCGAGCTCATTTTGTTGCATCGTAACCACTGTTTTACTTTACGCCTTTTTCTTGTAACGCAAGCGTCGTTTCTTGTCCTCGAAAGCACTGTGCTTGTGACCCGTTTTTTACCTGCATTAGGGAAGGGTTTAAAGGTCAGCTTCAATTTGCAGGAAACGAGCGTAGAAGGGGAGAAAAATGAAAATAAAATTTCAACTACAAAGTGACCGTAAAGGTAGTTGTGCGGGACTGGGAACATTTTGAAGCCATTGTAGCTCTAATAAAATGTAAAAGGCTGATCCCGGGTTTTTAAGTCACAATTTTAAAAAAATT
Organism: Anopheles punctulatus; assembly: GCA_000956255.1. Classification (NCBI taxonomy): domain Eukaryota; kingdom Metazoa; phylum Arthropoda; class Insecta; order Diptera; family Culicidae; genus Anopheles; species Anopheles punctulatus. The sequence continues at coordinate 1,105 of JXXA01015198.1, forward strand.
AACGTTCATGTTTTCCTTAAATGAGCATGGATTTATGATGTTAAAAGTTTTTTTAAATAACAGTTATTCAATTACTGCTTTAATTTCGTAATAGTTTGTCTTATAACATTATGAAAATTATTTTTCCGGTTGCGGGCTGTTTTCTGTGTTGTTACATAAAGGACGGTCTATCCGTAATTACGGAATCTCTGTTTGATTCAACTGGGAAGAAAACCCGAGAAGCTTCGAAGTCATTTAAACAGTAACCATTTACCCATGTCGACGGTTTCCGGTGGTGGGTTGAATTTTTCTCGACCAGACTTTATCGGCATTTGCCTCCAAATCCATTATCTACTTCTACCACCCGCTTCCAAAGACAGTGGCGCGGATTTCGAAGATTGAATTAAAATTCAAACGCCTTAAGCCTAACGATTATGGGATGTCTTTGGCCGCAGCAAGGTTCGTTCGTTCGCACTGATCGACGTGGGTCTACCCAACGAAGGGTGGAAAAGGGCACGTGGAAAGCATTGGTTTCGCTCATGGATTGCCATTCGGTTTAGCGACGATAAAAAACGAGTTAAGCGATTGGGCAGTTTTGTTGTCGTTTCGAAAACGCTTCCGGTTAGAAGGGAAGAAGCCGACGGGCGTTTGGTACGGCTTTTAACCCCTAAAGGGCGTTTCACTTTCGATAGCCTTTGCGCTGCCCAAAACCCGTTCCCAGCAAACGACGGGGGGCAAACTTTGCAGTAAAAAGACATGTAAGATAACGATGCTAGTTGAAGCGCGTTTCAACGCTGCCGATGTGCCGCATCTCGCGTAAAACGGTAACGGCGACGTTTTATTGGGTTCGTGCCATGTCATAATATTTACCATGTCAAATTCACTGAAATTGGCATCGATTGTTGTGGTGGGCAATCATGAATTGGAGCGAAGCTTGTAGCTCGTTGTTGGAAAAACCTTTCACATTCAATTGTTATCTTATCGTGTTAGAGTATTTAACGGTTATTAGCACGGCCAAACTTACGGCGGACACGTGCAAAGGGTTTAAAATATCGCAAAGCGAAATGCGCAATGCAAGGCAGGTAGTTGGTGTTGCGGATGTATAGGTAATACTCTCAAGTAAATTGGTGTCGAAAATGTTCGCCAAGTTGCATTTTTGATGCCGATAGATGTATAGTATGTTTCAGATTGTATTATTTAATTTAAATTTAATCTAATACAGCATGTAACCTCAAAATTATGGTATATAAATCACTTCTATTTGAACTTCTGTTTTATGATAGAATAGAGAGATTAATTATTTTAATAAATTAGAAACTTTTTGTTAAAGCATCGCACCATGTTCACCATGTGCACTGAAGTTTTAGATTGCTTGCCTTTTAGTTCGACCTTGGATGCAGGTGTATTAAATCTTGGAATAATCTTGGCTACGTGTGGACTAAACTAAATGTTTTAAAAGATTTCATAAAACTATGGAGCCACTTCCAAATGTTTGAGTCACATATAACGACAACAGAACATTCAAAATATGATATTTTTGACTTTGTGCCTGGACTAAACTGTGATAAATTTTTGAGTATTGTACAACAACCGAAATAGATTATTATTTAATTGATATTTGATTGAATTTATTTTATATTTATGGATTTTTTTTTATTTAAAGAAAACTAAGCGGAGAAAAGTTTGGTAGGAAAACTTAGGATAATAGAGGAGATTGGTAAGTCTAAAGAAATCTACTACGTCACGTGACGGTAGCTAAACTGGGTTACTTTCGCACGATCATTATCGTGTCTTATTATTCATATTGCTAAAAGGGGCGTCTTAGTATTCCTGTTCTATAATTCTATAATTGAATGTACTGTTGTGGCGTAAAAAACATTCAAACACAGCGCATGTTAGAAATTAAAAAAAATTTTCTCATAATAAAATCTAACTTTAGATTAGTCTTGTCTATCGAAGAAGTTGTGCTTATTAAGCATAAGTAATATAAATATATTACGAACATATGAATAAGTATGTTTGAGTTGAGTTTAATGAAGAATTTAATAGACACGTCTCTGTACACTTGTTCAAACTATTTTTTTAGTGATTTTTGCTTTATTCGCAAAATTTATTTGCTATTTTTGCAGTACGTTAGCTTAGTAAAGAATAGCAAATATCTATTTTTTTATGCAACACCACTCTGTTATTTATATCTCTTACTCCCCGTGGTTCTAAGATATAATTTGATGGTTTGTATCGAGTCAGAAAGAGAGAGCATGTGCATGAAATATGAAGTAAGGATATAGCCATAACGTTGGACGTAAAAAAAAAAACTACAATCGTCGGATTTGCAATCTTTCCACGATAGAGTTTCAGCTGGGCGCCACATACTCCATCGTCCAGAACTCTCAACGAGGACACGTACCTGTAATAAATACACACCAAAGTCCACCGTGGACATCATATTTTGGGAATGTGATCTCATTCGGTTTCCACCACATTTAGTAGGAACTTTAGGAATAGGAACTAAAGAAATTTGCCCGTCACCAGGATAAAAAGAAGGAGAAAGGAAAATGGCACCGATCATCTAACTGGTGAGCGTTTCAGGGACGACGATGGTTTTGTGGATATTATGGCTTTTTTATGGTAAACTACGGATATAGGAGAGCATTTGATAGGGCCGGCCGAAAGCTGCCTTTTCGCCAGGAAGGGTCCAATATATTCATTCGAATGCGTTTTCCCGCTTCTCACGCCGCCCTAAGAGGGCGGCAAAATTGATGACAAAATAGGCTTAAGATTGGTAGGGTGCATAAAAAAGCCTACCTTTCCGAGGTAAATAAAGTGGGATTAATCAAGCAGGTTTGAGTGGCTTCTTTAAACGACTAGTGCGTACGATGAAACACGGGATTATGGAAATTGATTTTGATTTTGGTGCGTATTCGAATTCGAGTGTCGCAGGGGACATGTGCGAGCGTGAAAATTTAGACCGTGTGTTGGTGGGTGAGGCACGCTTTGAACCGGGATTAATAACGGAGAATTGATCCGATGAGGATCTTACGGATGGATTCAATAAACGTGATAAAAGATATAATTTTCGTGGTTTTGAAAAAGAAGTGAATTCTGAATGTTATGTGATGAAAGATAGGGAAAATCAATGATTTTTCAAAAAATTTAGATAATCTACAGCTCTAAACTAATTCTTTCAACTATGTTTGGCAGCTAAGATTCAAGTAAAGTGTGTAGTTATCGTCCTCCGACCGTATGGTTTATTTAATCTCATTTCTAATAATCCGTCCACGCTTTCATAATCCGCTCGAACAAAATTTGCAACCATACGCGATTTTCAAACACTATAATGATCGTACCTATTGTACGGGTGATAGTTAAGCTTGTTTGCAGTGCAGATTAATAGGATTAAAACTGCGAGTGTGCCAGATTAAGAATCTTCCCATGAAATCTTTAATGATCTTCGCATAACAAGCGTCGTGAGCTTACCTTGTCTGCGTATTATTAATAGCAGCATCGTCTGGGTCTCGGTTCTTTGTGGAGTGATTCTGTTGAAATTTCCCATGCGCTTCAATTCTCACGCACCATCGTCGGGATCGGGACACAATCTTGTACACGGCTTCATCTTTGGCAGGTCTTTGATGCGTTACTGGGAATGGATTCTGGCGAAGCGTTGGAAAGTCTTGAGATAAAGCTGATGAATTCGTTGTCATCAGATCTGCCGCTTAATGTTGTTAACCGTAGTAAAGGTAAAAATTAAAGGTTTTGTCTCATTAGCATCATCAGGAGGATGATGGATTTGGGCGGAGATTTGTAAGCGACGGCCGGAGGGAAGTAAAAGAAAGCACTAAAGGGTGCGGTAATGTTACGGGTAGAGCTTAATGGAATAATCTACCATGTATTAACGTTTACAAAGAACGCTGATTTACAGAAAAGTGCAAAGCCACTGTTATGCTCATAGCTCCCATCTTCTCAACCTTATAAATCAAGCAACAAAAGGATGTAATGTACATGTAAAAATTATTTCGCCTGCGTCTTGGTTTTGGGATGCCTTTGGAATTTTGCTATTCCGTAGGTAAGTCGTATACATAACCGATTAAGAATCTCTGCAAGCTCGTTTCTTTCGTTTGACATGTGACACTGTGCCATTGAATGATAATAAAAACTGTGAAACATAAGCCCATGTCGGCTGGTCGTTGCACGATTTCGATTGAATAGTGTTCATGAAGTCTAGCGGATAAAGCGTACATGTAACGACAACCAGGTGATTATGAAACATTGAACAATAAAATAGTTGTCGCAGCGTGTAGGTTTATTAATCTTTATTAATCTTTACCTTAATATATTTGCAATTACAGAACTTCTTAACGCAACATAACAAAAACTAAATACGAAACCCATAAAACCATTAAACAATTTTACCAAAAATACCTAAACTGAACACGAGTTCCCATGGTAACATGATTTACTCACATTAGCATAATTCGTTTGCAAAATTCTACACTACACGCGGTGTTGATATTACACTTGAGAAATTCGCTCCCCAGGGGCAAGTCTGCGAAAGCTCAAAACGAATCTCGAACAATTGAGCGAGAACGAAACGAGAACCATTAAGCTTCAAACGGTGTATCAGCAAAGGTACCGGTAGCAGCATGCCACACTCGAGCGCTAACAGCACGACCAGAAGTGGAGCATTAAAGGGCAAAGGTCCACCGTGGCAGATAAAGACACTCCGAGCGAGCATAAATCAGAGCATAAAAGCAGAAGCCGGTCGGGCGAACCCGAGGCCCGGCATTTGCAGCTGTAACATCCAAATCCCGCTCGGAACTGCTGCTCCGATCGAGAACTGATGTTCCGGAGTGGGGCTTGGGGCCCCCAAAAGCGTCCAGCTGATTAAAAATCTTCTTCAGCCATGCCGGTTTCCGTCAGCCCGTAGCTGCTGCAGCCGGAAACTTAAGCCGGCTCAGGTTTACGATCGAGCCGCACTGGCCGGGAAAACCCGGGGTTCATCCTTGTGAGCTGAGTTTTAATGAATTCGTAATTGATATGAGACTTAACTCGTGCATGAATGATGATTAACAACTCTTTCACCTTTGCTACTACCGGAGCGGCTGCTGCTGCTGCTGCTGCTGTGACTGTTGAATACATCGTTCTGCAAATTACAAGAGAACAGGCCGATTGGCTGGCGAGACAGCAGCATAAACTGTGGAGCAAGACGTTGGTAACTGGCATTCTCATCTGTTCGACTTCACATCTGCAAATGGATTTTACTTAATTTCTCGGTGTTTCACTCTCTCTCACCTTCTCTCTCTCGCTCTCGCTGGATGTCGCGCCGGTTCGGTTCAGTCGCCGTCGTTAGCATGTCGTACCGCTCGCCTGCCTGCACACGGTTAGTGATTTAATATTTCATTAAACCGACACTGCGAACGAAGCACCGTTCGGCACCGTTACACTTGGGAGAGTTTACCGGTGTGGGTGCTGGGCTGGGACTCGGGAAGTGAAGCTTCCAACAATTACCGCGTAAGACGATAAGGAGATCGACGTGGTTTGCTGCCTGGTGCGCGGTGCAAAAAGGCCAAGCAACACTTCCTGGAAGGAAGTAAAATGTTTATTTTAATTAATCTGTATGCAAAGATAAAGCAGCAACACACACTTCCTCCGACGGCGGCGAGATCCGACGTGGTCCGTTGGTGTGTGGTTGGCCGGAGGGCGGACGGTCGGATTTTGCAATTCCCACCAATGATCGGTGTTTGATGTTCCTGGCATTCAGCCCTCCCCTCTCGTCCACTGTCCTCTGCTCAGCTGGCCCACAAAGACGTGCGAGAACCTTCGCTTTCCGGTACCGTAACGCTTATGCCACTTATTTCGAAGCGAAGTTCGTGTGCGAAGAGTGGCTTGGAGTGACTTTCACGATGCATACAAGTTACGCGCTAGTTTCGCACGAAGCACGAAGATGTTTTGTTATGCAAATTATCAAGTGGTTTGAATTTAACTGTACAAAACACATACCGTCAATTTCCCCTGGCATGAATGCCGGTTGCGAGAGTGGCCATTTCCTGCCCCTAAAGGAGTTAGCACTTTCCATGCACTGCACTTCCAGGACACGACGATTGTCTTTCGGTTTCGGCTGGTCCAAGTTGGGCTTGGAGCCTTGAGATTTGGAAGCATAAGTTTTGAATTATTTAACGACAGCAATACGACCGCTCTGTTACACGGGAGAGTCAAATTTGCATTCAAAACAAAACAGAGTAACCTTCGGTGGTCTAAGGTTTAGGTGATGGTTTTGCATGATGGAAGATGAAAGGTTGCGAGTGAATAAGTTTGATTTCAATTTGAGCGACGCCTATGATGATTATATAGGGCAGTATGTTCGGGTGTTAGCACCCGGTGGAAGGAATTCAACTTGAAACAGTATTAAACTGTTTGCTATGAATAAATAATTGGACCTCTAGTATGTAGGAACATAGAGGCTTCTCAGTTTGAGTATTAATCGATAATGATTTGTTTATTATTTTATTATTATATTTTACAGCTCAATAATTTGTTTCATTACAATTTTCCATGGCAAGAAATTGCCTGGAATAAATTAAATTAGGTGTATTTGATATCATGATAGCTGATAAGCATTTGTATATAGATGGTATTACGAAATAAAGTGGATACTGATAGCGATGTTTCTAACGGCTGCTAACGCTTAGGTGGAAATGGTTTTCAATGGCGCAATTGTTGATTTTTATATTTATTGACTTTTTGATTATTGCAGTTTTATCACATCATTTCTATCTTTATTCATCGTATTTCAAACTCGGGAATAATCGGAAAATTGATTTTCACAACGTAATAAGATAGTTTGTTTTTTACCATATAAACATATTTCCTAATAATTTGGCATCTAATTTAAGATAATGGTATATATAAAGCTAAATCTTTAAACTTTTGCTATTCGAATGCAGTACATGAATTCTGTAATTTTGGCACGGTACGCAGCAGACAGCTGTCTCTTAACAATTTAGAACTCATGAATTCAACACCATCATTTTTGAATGTATTTAAATAACGTTATTTTCAGTTGGTAGTATTGTACTTGAAAATATTTACATCCCAAATCAGATAATCACAAATATTAGAGAAAATATAATAATATATCGCTCTAGAGTAACCTACAATGAAATAAAAATAAGACATGGTGTGTGAATGTTGACACCATTTATTCAAACCCTTAGCTACTTGAGGATAAATACCGACATATAAACTTTGCTTTTTTAGCTTTTATGATGCTGTTAATGCAAATGATATTTATGTTTTATTTTGCATTAAACACCAATTGTTCCTTTCAGCGTCATGAAATACTTTGCTTTCAAAATATCACTACGATGATACTCTTCAGAGAATCATGCCACATTTTTACCTGCATCTAAATATCATAGAACAGATTTAATCAAATATCGTTTATAAAGCTTACCTCCACCATTTGCACATATCGCTCCACCACGAATCATCGATATCAGTGGCCAGCCAATAAGCGGAACTGGTTCCAACTGGGGGAAAGTAGCGTAATCTTTATTTATGAATTAAAATCCCGTGGGAAATTGAACAAGTTGCAAACGACTCACTCGCTGAAACACCAACGCGTGGCAATAGGTTGTTGGTCAACAATAAATTTGCCAGGTTCGTGTAGTGAAATATAATTACTTTACTTTATCGCACGGTCAGCAAGCAGTTTCCCATAAACATGTTTTTTTTTCAAGCGCTTCGTAATTGCCAACTCAAACCCAAGGGGAAGAAAAATCAGAAACGCATCCTGCGTGGCCGGTTATATCGTTTCTCATTTAGATTGGAATGTGGGTCGTGCAGTAATGGCGCTAGATGCAATAGCGGGGCGCAGCGAGTGACATAAATTTCTCCGCTTGCATTCGAAAGTTCACGAGAAGAATGTTAAAGTAAATGAGCCGAAATTTCTTTCAACCACTGGGGCCAGCGTGAGCAGCGAGTGCGGGAAGGCTGGTTGATAGCGTGAATACTTGGTCGAACCAGCAACGTTTCTCGGGCGCTTTTTGTTGTTTATTGAAAACAATCAATTATACGGCATACTGCAATGGCATGGAGGGGAGTAGGAAAAAACCCGATGTTACAGAAAACCAATATTGGTAGGAAGCCATGGAATATCTGATGCTTGCCTGACGACATGCATCATGCAGGTTGGGCTGTGCCGAAAAATGGAGGAAAAACACAACACAACAAGTCAACTGTTTTTTACATGCATGAGCAAAACCACATTGAAAACTGGAATGCGAAAGAAAAAGGGAAAATGAGTGAGAAACCGAGAGCCAGAGAGAGAGAGAGAGAAAGAGAAAGAGAGAGAGAGAAAGATGTAATGGAAGCAGTCTAGCAAAATCCAATAACGTGGATTTGCACGTCCCTAATCTGGATGGTTTAGTTTTGCGGCTTAACAGTATCGGCCGGTTTGGGAAAACGCGAATTTTATCACTTTTCGCCCGTGCACCACCCGGGAAATGGGTACGGGAAAACAGGAAGGAGCATCTTTTTCCTTTTTCTAAATCACAACGAAAAGCCTCCGTGCGTTCACAGATGATACGATGCGGAGTGTAGGACGATAAAAATGCGAAGGTTCATAAAAATGTTTGATTCATTTTCAGATTGCATCAATCGCGTTCGGCTGGCAGGGATGTGTCGCTTGGAAAAATGCGTTCTAGCGGGTGTGCCATGAGGAAAGGTTCGGCAGCGATGCTCATCCCCGTTCCATTATGTGTCGGTTTTATCCACACGCTACCCGCTCAACCCCTGCCCGGGCAACGGAACGTAACGCGAAATGCAACTGTAACGAGAACGAAATAGTGCAACCGTTCGATTCGGTATTCTGCTAAATGGTGGGAAAATTGCCAATCCACAAACAAAAAAAAAAAAAAACAAAAACCCAGCACTTCCACGTTCGATGCGTTGCCACGCTTGCCATCCGTGCGACCACCAAGCAGTGGGGAGGAATGCAGTCACCGTAAATGGTGCGCTTCGCTATCGTCAAAATCGCATTTTTGGAGCTAGTCAATTTTTTTACGTTCCACAATCATCATAAATTTGCCTTTAGCTGGCTGGTGCATGCGGCCACCAGTTCAGTTTGTTTTCGGATGTTACTGTGCGAGGTGGCTCCACGTGTGTATGTGTGCTTTTATTCCTGCTGCTTGTTTGGTTCCGCCCTCCTTTCGCCTTCCTCCCGGCGATAGTCGATATCGGTTTTCGCTTGTCGTATCGGCATACCGGACACAACTCCACGTGTGTCGCGCAAACTTGAGGGTGTGTGAATTGCGCTGCGAAACCGGGCAGCGTACGATGAACAAACCAGCGAGTATCAGGTTTAAAGATGCCAAAACTGATGCAACTTAGTTTCGTAACTCGAACACAATCCGGTGGGTTCAGTTTTTCTTGACGATCTTTCCGACAATAGAAAAAAAATGTTTCCCAGTGTCCACGAAGCTAGCCATTGTTAAATCGATAAGACCTCCTCCCCCAGCCCCCTTCCCAATGCCTCAATATCTGTTCGAACTGCTTGCGAAACGGATTTCTTTTAGTTTGGAGGTTTGTTTTTGGTGCGTCCCACATTCGGACGACTTTTCGGGCGAGCTTTTCGGTGACCATCTGTGGTGTCGCCGGTTTGTGGTGATGTGGTATTTGCCACATGGTGGATCGTGAAGAACGGGAAAGTCAAAGTTACCGAATAATTTGCACGAACTGTACAGTAATACCGCCAAACCATTGCATCCGCTGCCCGGTGCGAGCATGGCATTTGGAGATGCATTTACAAACATTTATTTTACAATTTTCATACCCCGCTTCTTGTTGCAACTGTGTCTTCTTATGAAGATTTTCACCGTATTCGAAGTTTGTTTAGCGTTGCTGCGTGACGTTCAGCGTTCTGGTATGGGCTAGATGCCTTTGCTCAGTTCCTTAGCGAGCCAACGTATGATTGTCGAATTTCGCAACAAGCAAATGATAGTTCCTTTCGCGCTGATGTTTCGTTTCCCTCCTTTTCTGCTGTTGTATTCAGAAACGAGTTCGCTCTTCATTTTCCCTAAAAATGAAACTGGATGAAGGTATAAGTGGAATAAAAGGATCGGAAACTTTTGATGTTGTTGTTTAGCTTATTTTTTGCTTCCATTCAAACACACATACACACGGTGCAAGTAACCTTGTGCGATGGTCGACTGTATGCTTCGCTCATATGATCGTTCTGCTGGGACATTTACTGGTGAATGAGCTCGACGAGTAGCATGGTACAACCTACAGTGGAAATGCTACTCTTATGGGCAGCACGAGAAGAAAGAAAAAAAAGCACATAAAATTTGACAAAAGAACACGATTGCATAGCTAGGTGCTCCTAGTGATGTTGAATTTGTTTGCCAAGCAAAACGCTTTAAGATTCTGCTCCAATTTATGGAGATAAAACTCTGCAACACTAAATGATGCCGTAAATTGAGCTTTTATTGTAGATGAAAGGTGTGGCTCTTAATAATTTAAGATACGTAAAAACTGTGCACGTTAATTTTTATCACACAATACATTAGTTCTTGTTGATTTAATAGATTTTACAGCAATCTCGTAGGAGTTAATTTCAAAGCTATGCGTATCGGTTTAAAATAGAGTAAATGTTATAAGGACGGATTGATTTTTGTACCATTATATTGCACCATGCTCATGCATGACATTTGTCTTTACACCAAGGAGCGATAGAGAGAATGGTAGAGAG
>JXXA01015204.1:0-21140 GCA_000956255.1 Anopheles punctulatus
TTTTGCTTTAATACTTTCAGTACCAAGTCAGCCTGATCAGGGGCTGACGGATTCAAACTAATGAGATTTGTTCGTTTCTCATTTGCTCTGTATTGAGAGCGGTCGAATTTTAGAAAATAATGGTAAAAATATTTTCGCTGTCGTCGCAGAGTGAAATTTCTTTATGTTTTATAGACCTGGGACTGAAAGTGTTTATCCTTTTTTTATTCTAGAGAACACAAGATAATTTAATTCTCTCTCTCTCTTTCTTTCTTTTTATTTGGCGTAACGACCGAAGTCGTTTTATTTGGCGTAACGAGCCTGCCATTACCGGCATACTAGACTAATTTTACCACTGGTCCGAATTCGATCATTGTTAAAACATGCGAAATATTTCTGGTGAACTGTGGCACTAAGTTGCCGAAAACTGGCACATTTACCATACACAATTTCAACACATTGACATTAATTACAGCTGGTCAAAAAACATCATGATTTGTGAATGTTTTGTAAACAACATATGTTGTCAATCCTCAAGATCATCCACCAAAAATTTAAAAACGTCATAAATTGCGTCAGTTGACATGAATGACATGGATTCTCACCATGTTCCACACCAAGCGGCAACATTCGATGAATGAGATTGGGGAAATCCCACACGATCAATGATTCATGGCTGACGAAAGATCGTTCAAAAATGTACAACCGTTGTAGGTCAAACGTATGTATCTCAGCTAGAGACGAGAATAAGACGAGAAAATAGTACACTATGCAGGAAATAACTATATAATTCTCGTAATTGACAATAGTTCGATGAAACATACGCTACATATTTTAATAAGTTAGTTTAGGGTGCATTGCATGAAAGGGTACATACCTTTTTCTCCTCATACCCGGACGAAGAGTTGGTTTCGTCGTTCAGATCGTCGTAATCCTCACAGAACACAATACTACAGTCGTCATCGTCTTCGTCATCAAGGCCATCGGCTTCGTCCAAGCTCTCGCCTTCACTGTCGTCCTCGCTAGCGTCCCCACTACTGTAACCACTCTTTCCATCCATATCCTGCTCTTCCTCCTCGTCCTCATCCTGTTGGCTGTCATCGGAGTGATTCTGTTGCCAAAACGTAAAAGCCTTACACAGCTTGCGATGGGGAAGCCGCTGGCGGACCGGACTGGCCGACGGAGTCGTGAACACATCATAATCGTTGAGCACCACGAACCCGTTGCGGTCACAGTCAATATCACATTTCTGCGTTCCTTGGTCACTGATCGTGTCGGCACACGGTACAGGTAACACTGTGGAAGCTGGTTTGTTTGGAGTTACGATAGTCGGCGGATCACGGGGCGATGCCGTTCCTTCGGTTAGCGCATGAATACGCAATGTCACCGCCGGTACAATATCCTGCAGCGCATCTTGGAAACTTCCGATGCTTCCCGTCGACGACGGACTGAAACTCGACGAAAGCCATAGATGAGACAGTGAGCCAGTGGTATCCATTGCATCGTAGTAAGCACCTTCCCGATAATCGTAACCGTAGCAATCGTCCATTGTTAGTGCTAAATTATCGCTCAGAATGTCTCTCTTCAGATCGTGCCGTTTCTTTTCCTTTCTATTCTTTCCACTCCCCCTATTGTTGCTGCCGTGGCCATTATCACTATGTTGGTTGACTTTCGATAGCTGCTTGCGTCGTTTCCGTGTCAGTCCCGAACGTGAAACGATGCGCTCGTTGCCTGGTATTTCTTCAACATAGATTCCCGCAGGAGTCATAGCGATGTCATCGACCGTGCCATTATAATCGAGGGGAACCGTCAGCTGGCTCATTCCATATTCGGTCGTCTCGAATATCGGAATACAGGACGAAGCGGACGTGGTGTCTTTGTTTAAATGTTCCTCCTTTTCTGTTAAGCATGATGCAGTCTGAGGTGTTGATTTGGTTTCGTTACGGCTCGAAAAACTAAGAAAACTATTGATCACATTCAAAACATGCCCAACGATGCTCGGGCGCTTGCGGGCCGTGTACATGACACCTTCTGTCGGGTCAGGGTCACCCATGATAAGGCCGTCACTCGCTGGTTTGGGACGACTGTACTGGGAAGCGGGTTCGAAAGGACACGCATCAACTTTCGTTTCCAACATTTTCGGCACCGTGTCGTGGCGATTCTCAGGTGACTGTTGATACCAAATTTGGTTGCGTGCAATGAACATAACACAGGCAATGAATATTTACACTCCTCCTGCAACGTATATCTTCACACTTGGAGCCTCGCAGCGTTTGCTATTTACAGGTGATCTTCGCGCTATTTTACGATGTAATCCAAGGGAATACGATATTTTCTTATTTCCACGGATACACGGTCGTAGCCACAGCATTAAAGTTCAATCGTACATTCTTAGTCATCATCGTGGTTGAAGTCAGCATCAACAGCATTAGCATAATCATGCGTAGAATGAGCTGCTCCTTGTCCGCCGACGTCGAGAAAACTCGGGTGCTTACGCACGTATTCTTTTGTTTCACCACACGAACACCACCAACACCAGCTCGTGGACAGCAATGATGCGAGTTCCAGCGATCAGAGGGCTCAGAATAATGCACACTGCTTAAGATACAGCCTTTCCAGATGCAAAATGTTTCGTCGGACACTATATTTTTAGCGCGTATTTCCATTATTAGCTGCGTTTTACTTGCGTTTCACTTTCGTTCTTGCGTCTTGCTGTTTTTGATCGCCATTTTGTGCTGAAGTGTGAATTTTTCTGATGCAATAAGAGTTGACAGCTATTCAGACCGCTGCGTCTATAAGGTAGAGTTCTAGATTTAACAGGTTCTCAGGATCATTTAGTGCTTCGCATTTTATAACTCTTAAAAAATCTACAACAACTTGATCATTGCATAGTATCAACTGAAATTGGATAGTTTATAGATTTGTATTAAGAGTGCAAACGAACCTAAAAATTTATTGCTAATATAAATTTTATGATATTCAGCAAAAATGTATTGTCATTTTGCTGAATTGCAGTTGTCAGCTTCACCTTCTTTTCCCGCTCAAGTCGATTGGTTTTCATTTTGTAGACAAAACAAAAAATCCCAGCATCTCGTCCACTGTTTCGGATCGTTTGTTCATTGTTCTGAGTACAGTTCCAACCACTTTCAACACGATGTCTACAGGGACGTTAGATATTTGTGAAAAGTACTACGGTACGAGGAATATTTACGAACTGTTCGGTGTCGAAAAGACAGTGACGGAGCAGGAAAGTAAGTAGCAAGTATATTAGCAAGGAAGCAACGACGCTTCGTTCCGGTAAGATATTTGTTTTCGAGCGTACGATTAACATGTATGTTTTTGTCTTGTTCCACAGTAAAGAAAGCTTACTATCGTCTTTCTCTGCAAGTTCATCCTGATCGAGTGCCAGAAAGTGACAAAAAGGAGGCAACTGAAAAATTCAAAGTATTGAGCAAACTGTACAACGTTCTCAGCAATAAAGATTCCCGCGCAATATACGACGAACGAGGGATAGTCGACGATGGCGACGATGCCAGCACCAACTGGGTGGCAAGATGGCAGCAATTTTTCAAACCCATAACCAAGGAGGATATCGACAATTACAAAAAAAGTTACATCGGCTCCGAGACCGAACAATATGACATTAAGCGAGCTTACGTGAATGGTAAAGGGTGTAAGAATTACATGATGCAAACCGTCCCTTTCATGACGTGCGAAGATGAACCGCGTATCGCCGAAATTGTCCAGAAAATGATTGACGAAAAGGAAGTACCGGAATACGCGATCTTCACCAAAGAGCCAAAAGCGAAGCGTGATCGTCGGCACAAGAAGTATGCACGTGAAGCGAAAGAAGCAGAAGAGATTGTACAGCAGCAGGAAATGGCCTCGCTGGAGCAACAGATAGTGCTTAAGAGGAAGAGTGCTTTCAGTTCATTGATCGAATCGTTGGAGGCTAAATACGGCAACAATGAGGACGAAAACGATGTGTTTGAGGCACCACCCAAAAAAAGGAAGACTCAGAAGGAAAAGCGTGACGCGAATGCCGGTCGTGCCACTACCAAGGCGGCGAAAAGGAAACCAGTAACCAGGAAAGGCAGAGCATCAAAATAAATTTAAAATTTTACCATCAGCCAACAACGACGCAGGTTTTCCCCTGTCCTAGTGGGAAATTGTGAATTTGAGCGTATATGTGTTGGCATATGTTCTATAAAGGCTCGTTGAAATTGGCTTTCAAAGTTAGGAATCACCTTTCTATCCTCATTTGAATTATGCATGTTAAGCTACCAAGGTATTGACCGATGTAATAGTTTTCGTACAAAAGTTCTGAAAACAATATCCCAGTAAACAATCATTATGAAAAATTTGAACCTTGTTAATCAATAATGAAATGTCTTAACGTATTATTGATTATCTTTTCTACACTCGATCGGATCAAATACTTAGCACATGAACCATACCTAACCTATCCCAATCCGATAAACAATCTCGAAACATTTACAAACACAAACATATCATTGTAATTGATTCAATGGAATCGGTCATGGATGGAATCATGGAATTGTTTTACACTTGAAATGTAAAGAGGAGTTTGTTATAAATTTCATAGCTTCCATGTTTCGTCACATTCATCTCAGCACATCTCTATGTACTAGCAGTTTGTAATGTGTTATTGGCATTTTCTTGAAAAATATTGAATATTATATTGAACAAATTAATAAAACCATCGGCGTACATCTAACGTGAACCAAAACGCGTCGGAAATTCAATTAGCTTGGACATAAAAGATCTTGCCAAAAAATAACGGTACGCTTACCTGCGAGCATAAATGCAACAAATAAACACAACCACTGGCAATACGAAATAAATCGAACCAACTATCGTATCGTATCGTTTATTGAATCGTTTATTGATTGTATCGTATCGTTTATTAAAGTAGTATCGTTTATTGAAAATTCTCATCCGAAATTCTATAATCCCATGCTGTTTGCTTGTGTCATAAGAGCACACATTTAATGAAAATTATTTTACAAATCTTCCTCAAAAAGTACAAAACATTTCACAAAACGTTTACATGGAATGTTTTGCACAAAGCTAAAAAAATAGATTAAATTATTAGACCGGAAAATGCATATTAAAAAGTATAGCATACTTACCTCTTTTCGTGGAAAAATAACATAGTCAATTTTAGTTATACGATGAACGAACACTAAATAAAGCAGTTTTACGGACACATGTTTGTTAAGATTTATTGTTGTTCTGTTTCTTCATGAAAATACCTCATGTTTGTGGAATGCTTTAAAACCAAGACATATTTCTTCTTCGTCTTTTATTCCGTCCCTTTGCTTCTTCAGCTAACTGGTTCTCTTTCAAATATATGCACTCTGATCAATAGCAACGATCTCAGGGGGCGCATGCTGCACCACCCACTTCGACCGAGCGTACCGAATGTTAAATACTACAGCTTACCTAACATACGCTAATATACTAAAGCAATTTAAAAAGAAAATCTCACTTTTGCATTACACAGTCAGTATTACTCAGTTACAGGAGTATCAGCACGCAGACTATGAAAGGAAAATAAAAACGACGCGCAAGTGATGCACAACATCACGTCGTAAGTCCAAAACGGAATGTTTGATGTAATTTAAAACACATAAATCTTACAGTATATAAGCACATTACACGCACGTCCTTAATGTAGAAGAGATTCTGCTAACTTTAAAAAGTGGTTGTGGCAGGTATAAAAACTCAAGTAAAAACTTATATCACTGGAATGTCGCTTAGCACCATTCATGTGTAGCCCTTAATTGTACATGTACAAGCGGAACCTGCACAAAGACGGTGGTTGCATGTTTATATGAACTATGGTGCGAAAAGATAAAAGCAATGGATGGAATGTTTTCATCACTGGAAGTTGTAAAATAAAATAAAATTAAAAAAAAAACACGAAAGTCCGTTCGTTGGGAACAAGTACACTAAAGCACATTTGTCGTACAATACATTCTAGTGGCTAAAATAATTTACCTGAAAGGGAACCCCTTCTACATTATGGCATTAAGTAGTAAAAAGTTGTAGTAAGTCTTTCGAATGTTGAGCTTATCGCTTCAATCGTTCCCTCCGAGGGTAGGAAGGGTCTCCTATGAATAATTAAGAAAATGTTACACGAAAAGGGAAAGCGTGTTCTATGTCCTAGATAAATGTCTACTAAAACCTTGTAAAATATCGCTTCTTCGCGGTGAAGCTGCAAATTAAAATTGATTATACCGCAACGAAAATTTGCACTACCAATGCAGCATATATCCATCGTATTCGCTCCAAAAAGATACAAATCAAATGTAAAAAAAAAGAATTTCACCTACGTTCAGGCACTTGCATTGTTCGTTTAAATGTGTTTTCTTCGCTCATTTCATTTGCTCTATTTTGTAAGCTTTCCTTCACCTTCACAGTCCGGGTTCGCTCAGCTTCTTCGTTTTGCGCTTTTAGATTCGAATTCCAAAACCTAGGTATCGTATAAAAAGCACATTGCTACAAATGTTTAACTTTTACCGCTCCATTTGCGTTTGTTTGGTTCGAAAGATTTATAAGCAATTTTAATCGCGATAACAATACTATACTCAAGGCAGTGATGTACCCTTCAGGTTACCTCCTCTCGTGTAGATGGCAGTTGCTCCCGCAGTGAGTTCAGTTAATCTGCTTGCTAAGTAAAGCTTTTTGTAAGATCAAGCAACAGGCCCCCGTGTTTTTTTTAAATTTATTATGTCGTGAAAAAAATCAACCACACATTCCGCGCTAAGCAGCTATGGAGATACAAGGATGCTGGAATAAAATGCTTTTACAGTAAGGTTTTGCACATTCACTATACACGTTTTCAGTTTCGTAAATAGCACACAGGCGTGGGAAATACGATTCCCAGTTGCAGTACAAAAGTCACAAGCGTAGGAGAAGGGCCACGGAAACATAAGGTTGTCGTAAAATGCGACCACAATCATTGTATATCTTATATTATCTGTATAAATATATACATCCAAAACATGAATGTAGCACCACTCACAGGTGGTGACAATATCCATGCTATTGTAGGTATAAATATATATATATATTACAAAACTTTGTCTCACGCTCATTTGTTTTGTGTGTGTGTGGGGTTTTTTTTAGGTTGTTGTCTTTAGTAAATATGCCTGCAATACGCGATCGAACATGCGAGTGCATCCTGCAGCGGGGCATGAAGCTTTGTATAGAGAGCACGTAATATGTAGTAGAACACGGTGGAAGTACATGGCCAAATCCAACTGGATGTCAAGCCAAAACATCACAATCCTTTCTGCTTTATATATATATATATCTAATACGGACTACACGGTTGTTTCATCGTCATCGTTGGTAGTACTGTGGAGAGCAAAATATATCAACATTAATACAGTAGAGCTCGTACATTACTTATATCTGTGTTAACAAATTCAAAAGAAACGATATATAATGTATTGACCCATTATGGCATACGGGGTATAAATCTTGGTGTAGCAAATTCCAACATTAAGCTATTTGCCATTTACTCAAATTCTACACATTGCTACATACTACATCAGAGTTGTTTTTATATTAATAAGACTATTTTAATACTTTGATTACTCTTGAGTCGCAATATTTTAACAAATTAATAAGACACATGTCTCATAATAGTTACAAACGATATAATAAAGCAATAAATTACACCACAACCTCACCTTATCATTTGTTGCCGTTGTTTTTGTTGCATGTTATGTTTACCTCATAACGATACCCCCCATGCGCCAGAGCATACGTATTTACTCTAACATTTTCAGACGATCCCAACACCAGCTATCGCAAAGGTCGTAATAAATGTTAAGAGGAAATACAAAAAAAAATTGCAAAAAATATAGGTTAGCGGTTAATATTTGCCAGATTAGGGTGAGCGGTTAGTAGAATAAGTTTCCTCAGGAGCGAATACTTACTCATTGCCACCATTTATCTGTCCCATCGCTTGCAATGGTGCAGGTGAAAGGCCATCGGTTCCCCTCATCATCAGCTGCGGAGGTGCGGGCGATGAAGCAACATGCTCCATGTGCCCAATGCTGTCCATCCCCCCCTGGCTCTGGTGTGTCCTTGATACGCCACTGTGTACCAGATGGTCCTCCTCGGCGGTGTACGGAAAGTTGTACGGATTTTTATCCGACCCTTCGGACATTCGGTCCGAGTCGCCTCCCGCATTGCCCGCATGATGATGCTTATGCTGCTGTTGGCGCTGTTGCTGCTGATAATCGTTCTTCAGCAAAGATTGTACGCTCGATTTGAACGACATGACATGCGATCCAGGTGGGCTGTACAAATCGTTGGGAGCGGACATGGGATGCCCGTGGTACGGGGACTCAGCACCTCCAGCACCAGACCCGTAGCCGAGAGTTCGCGATCGTTCGTAAAGCGATTCCTTCAGCGCGTACGGGTTTTCGTGTTGGTACGCACGCATATGATTGATGACCTGCATCGATCCTGTATGGCGTGCTTCAGCTATCGGTACGCCACTACCGCTGCTGCCGTTTACAGATGACGCGTAATGGTGTGGCAGCGTGCTGGATGGATTTGCCGAGGCATGCGGTTCGTACCGTTTGGCATAATCCGTCGGGGGCACATAGTTTTCCGTAGTTCCATAATTGCTGTAATTCCGTTCACTGTGTAGATCCGTGTTCGAGTAGCCTATGTTGTAGTTCTCTTGAATGTTTTCTAAAATCGACGGTGGCATATTCATTCTGTTCTGATGGTGGTACGATGTTTCCGTTATATCCGGGTTCGGCAACGAGCCACCGTTCGTGGGAGATTTGTGTGGATGGGCCTCATTGTCTGATCCTGTTTCTTGTGACCATCGTCCTATTTGGATTCATGACGAGAGGAATTATGATACAAAATCGACCATTAGAACCATAACCATCTAGAAAGGATATCATTAAAAAAAAATCTTACCATTTCCCGGAGGTAAATAGTTACCAGCGCTTTGATTTGGCCACCTCGTGGGAGTTACATTAGGGAACAACTGAAACAAAAAAAAATGAAACAACATGAAACAAAACTGGTTCGTAATTGTAGATCAAGTATGGTGGTTTGATTTGGAATTTTCTCCTGCCTACCTGCGGGCTCTGCACAACATGCAATTCCGGTGGTGTGGTGGCCACATGTTCTGTGATGTTTGGTAAGTAAGATGTACTGCAGACACCAGTGCTGCGATGCGTACTGCTGTTTCGTCCAACGCGCGACTCTTCATCATCGCTGGAGTGGCTCGAGGCAAGTTCGAGGCTTCTTCCGTCGGTCTCACTGCCCGAGTCCGAGTCCCGCCGATGTCTTCTATGACTGCGACGTTCCCCATCGCGTCCCCCATCGCGTCCATTTTTTATTTTACGCATTGCGCTCTCCTCATAGTGGCCACGCATATACGAAGCTACACCGTCGCTATTGTAGTTCGATGTGGACGTTGAAGTGTGTCTGAACTGGCCGTCACTGCGATAGGGACTTGAGCTTGTTTTAGCCGTACTGCGGGACGTGGTGCTGGACGTGCTGATGCCGATGTTTCTACGTGCTGTATCGTACTGGCCACCCGAGCTGCCCGCAAATCCTGGCGTTTTCGGTGAACCTACATTTTGTGAGCTATTGCTGATGGCTATGGATGATTCCAGCAGCGGCACCTTGCGACCAATGCACCGAAGAAACGCGTTGTGCAGATTTTCGCGGACACGTTTGTTGATTATGCAGTATCCGATCACAGAGAAGAGTGAATGCATTATAACCACTGCCGATAGGAGCATATTGAGCAGCTGCGAGTTCTCCGACGCCGACAGCACCGCTAGAACCCACATTATGCCCAACAATGGAAGCGACACCACGGACAACCAAAGAAGGGTGCGTAGGTTCCCGAATCCTAGCACATGGTCTTTGATTGTAAATGCAGCTTTTACCGACAAAAACAGGATGAATAGATCAAACACCGAAACTACAGCAATCGGTCCAACCATCCACCAGATGACCGACTCGTACACCGATAACCAACAGCTGTGGGGACGAGTGAAGAGTATCGAGCATTATAATTAGCAAAACAAAACGCCTCGTATCTTCAGACATATTTCTAATTTACTCCAAAAAAAACGGAGCTTGGATTAAGATACAATCAAACAAATTCTACTCACAATAAGCTATTGCCGTATTCGTGCACTCGAACTCCAACGGAAAGACCCACGAGCAGCGCAGGTGCTCCATAGCCGATCGTGTGATAGAATCCCATCGGTCCGTGGTTGATGTCTCGCATTTCAGTAAGCATTCGGTATAAATGCACACAATCTACGGTGGTCCACGCAAATGCCGCCAACCACGTGTAATGCAATGCAATCGCAACCAATTTGCACGGGAACTGGAAGGAATTTACATAAATTTGCCGATAAATTGTTTGACGCATTTAAAATCACACCACCGCGCATACGTACCTCATTGTCTAGCAGATCTCTTCGGGCCTGGATGGCGACAAAAAACAGCAATTCTGCGGTGAAAATGCAAAACAGCAGGTTCTGGTGAATGCTGTTCGAGTTGGTCTGAAGTCCACGCAGCAGCGCTAGTGATATTATTACCGCAAACAGAACGGGCAACGAAAGTAAAAATGCGGAGTACGAAGTAATCTGCACCAGCAGCGAGGGTTCCGGAATGTCTTCGGGATCGATGATATCTACCAGCACTGCATATGTCGCCAGCTGAGTGCACGTACAGTTCACGAGAATCGTATCGTTGTGCCCGATCGATTCATAATTCGGTATTTCCGTTTGGCAGCCGATTCGTGTCCAAAGATTTGCGTGCGCATTCCAACGCACGCACTGTGGATTGGATCGAGAAACGAAGCGATTCCGCGGTATGTTTAACCACATCTGAAGCTTCAGGGGCTGCGCAAGATGCGATTGACCGAGTGGGATGTAGTTGGTGCGCGATATTGGCTCTGTTTCGGATGATTCGATCATACCACTATCCGCCGAAACAATGCTGCGACGCCGCTTCCGGATGGAGCCCTCCGGTGTCCGTTCCACTGAGGAAAGCTGTTCACTTCTGGCGAGCACCACGGTTTCAGGTGGATCATCGTCGTGGAAGAAATCTTCACCATTCTCCGCCGTGTTTACCATCGGTAGCTGCGGTGCGTGCTGATCGAGCGTATCTAGTCCTTCCTCTCGATCGCTCATATCGTGGATCGATATTTTGATCTCGTTAAGCGACAGCTTTTCGTTCGCTCGATCGGAACCGTATTTTGCTGATGGCGGGGCGATGGTTTCAACGTTATTGTTGTCGACCTTTTCACTTCCACCCGCTGGCTGGTACATCTGCGATGAAGATTCTTTGGCCGATTCCGGTGTTACAATTGCAATTGAAAGCACGCTGCTAGCGATCTGCATTTCTACACCCCAGCGGCGCGTCACAGTTTCGTCGTAATTAGCGGGAAACAGTTCTCCACCGTCCTTGTACTGTGCATATGTAAAAATGGCTCGGTGTTCGGCGATTTGATTTACCACCTCATTCTTGTCGGGCGCAGTGATGCCCATTACGTCTAAAGGAACGAGAATTCGAGTGTGACGGTCGAATTTCGTTTTATCCTGTATGTAGTTGTTGTACTTGGGGAAAGCTATCGAGGGTTGCCTCTGTTTCGGTGAGTTTTGCAAGAAGGAGCTCGTATCCGGCAGTACAACCGTTTCAGGGTGACGTCCGTGATGGTCCTGGTTTGCTTTCACCTGCGACTTGACACCTTGATTGTACTGCTTAACCATCTGCGATTCATATCCAAATAGTGATTCCGCGGTCACAATGTCCATTCCCAGCACCATATTTTTGTGAACGATCTCGAAAGGATTCGTGTAGGTATCGTGTTGCGAACGCGCCAGCACTATCATGTACTTGTTGAACGCATCGGCCAAATCATCCGGCCCACGGCCTGTAAGATCCTGTACCCTTTTCCATTCGTTTGCATATCGCCGATCCATTATCTCGCCAGCGCTTTCCACAAGGTTGCGCACGTAGTGTTTATCTTGGCTGTGGGATAGATTTAGCCCATTTTGGTACGATTCGTAGCGCATCAACTCGTGCAATAATCTATCCGTGATCAGTAAATCAGCACCATACAGCTTGCTCTGCACGAATGCCTGTCCATCGTTCAGAAGATAGTCCAACTCGAAGTCGTCTTCACGCCAGAGCGACACCGAGCCTCCCTTTTCCGAGTCGATTGTGTAAAAGTCATTCAGACGACTGTCGCGCGCCACACTGGAATCCTTCTCATTAGTTTGTCCGCCTACTGTGTTGCAAGCTTGCTGTAGACTTGCAGCAACCTTCACCGATATAAACGTATTGAGCTCCAAACCGTCCACTTCGATCTGAGATAGCTGTTTGCGCAGATCCAGGAACGCTTCCGAGGTGCAGTTGAACATATCAGCAGCGCCCCAGCCGCTCTGGACTTGATCGCAGCGCCTCGTACCTTTACCTCTAGCGGGTGATGGACAGTTCTCGACTGCAAGCTCACCGAACGCTGTCCGTGGCCACCATAAGCCAGCTGAGTGTGATTTGGGACATCCGTCGTAGACAACTTCGCAACCGTTGGTCGTGACTTCAGCGTACGGATTAGAACACGAATCGCACCGCCTACCTATGACGCCTTCGCGACACTCGCACTGTCCCGAGCTGTTGCACGACTTTCCGTACGACCCAACGGTGTAGCATTCGCAGGGCAGACACACAGTATCGTTCACCGGTTGGTAGTGGTTTTCACGGCAGTAGCACTGTCCGGTACTTTTATCGCAATTTGGATGGTAGCCTTGCTTCACGTTACATTTGCATGGTCCGCAGCTACGTTCACCCCACCATCCAGCGGGACACGGTTGTTGCACCGTGTTTTCGCAATATTCACCCGAACTCAAGGTGCTGTTGCATTCGCACCGGTACCCTTTTTCATTGATCGTATCCGCCCGGCAGATGCCATTGTCCGAGCACGGTTTCACAGTGCAGACCGGTTTACACTCACTGCCAACGTAACCATGGATACACTCACAGTGTGCTTCATCCCAGTTGCTCACGCACACGGACTCTTCGGGGCAACCGTCAGGGCATTTCGCATTGGAGGCGCATCCGTCCAGTACGTTTTCGCGTACCGTGGGTCGTTTCAAAACCGATTGCACACCACCGACACGCACATCTTGAATGCAGCCTTCGAAATTCTCTGATGGACCGCCGTAGTGTTGGCCGATTGTGCCCTCTAGGCCACCGATCACGATCCTACCCACGTACAGGCCCTGGATCTTTTGCGTCACTGGCAGCACACCGTTCCGCTGTCCATAGTCCACCGTGAGCGACACTTCCGTGCCCAGCCACTTGATCTCTACGCGATGCCAGCGACCATCGGCCAAATCCGCACCGGCCAACTGTAGCGGTTCACCGTTGTACATATACTGCAGGATACCGTCGCGCAGCGATACAACCGCCGAGCTGTTCTGGCCGACCTGAATTTCCATTACAAAAGTATCGCGTTTACGCGTGCGCAACGAAAACGCTGTCAGCCAAGGCAGCTGGATCGGGCGAAGTAGTGGATTGAAGCTCAATATACCGTCGCCATGGAAACGCCACGGCAGGGCAACCGATTCCTGGCATGCATTGCCTGTGAACCCATCGGGACAGTCGCACTCCCAGCCTTCGCCCCAACCTTCACGGCACGTGCCACCGTTAAAGCACGGTTCCGAGGCACACGAGGCTGCTTTCTGCGGACAACCGGCCACTGTACCATTGTCCGCGATGTATGCGCCCAAATCCACATACCGCTGATCGATGTACAGGTCGGAAATGCACCCAATGAAGCTGTGCGAACGTATTTGGAAGTAGGCTGGAATTTTGGGAAGTCCGCCAATTTGTAGTGGACCGGTAAGATCGAAGAACCGGTGGCACGGTTCGACGAGCGAGGCACAGCGGCGATCCAGCACAAGCGTCGTTTGGTTCGCACAGTTCCAGCGCTCCCCTAGCCCAGCCAGTGCCGTCGCTGTGTCACAATTGTCCAGGGACAGTAATACGGTGCGATTGAAGTACTTCACCTCCACCGTGTGCCAGTTGCCGTCGGACACCTTACGCTGCTGGATCACCGTTACCGTTTCGACCTTGTCGCCGAGCGAAAAGGAAAACACAACCTTGCCGTTGATGATTTCGAGGGCGATAAAATCGTGCTGTTCGTTGTAGCGTCCGTTGTACAGCAGCAGCCCACTGTCGCGGACCGTTGCGAACTTGAGCCGAATGTTGAAACGATGCCGCTGCCGCATGCCCGGGAATGTGAGGAAGGAGTTTCTCGAGAAGGATCGCGACATTAGCTCACAGGTTTTCGTGTACGGTGGCCAGTGACCGCCGTGCCCACTGCTCAGACAGCTGTACCCATCACCACAGACCTCCGAAATGCAAGGTTTCAACCCAGCGATGGCCGTCTCACAAGTCACTCCAGTGTACTGCTCAGTACACACGCACGAATAGCCTCCCTCCCTGCGCACGCAGCTTCCGCCATTCTGGCAGGGGTCAGAATAACACAGATCGACTTCCGTATCGCACAGGTAATGTTCCCTGCTTCCCGTGAACCCCTCCGGACACTTGCAGGCGAACGTGTTCACGGGATGGATTGGCCGGAACAGCACCGTATCGCTGTGTATGAATCCGGATGCGTTGCCAAACTTCAGCACCGACAAGCATTGCTCGTAGTTGAGGCACGGTTCTCGCACGCACAAATTATCATCGAACGGAAGAACGCGAACCGTGGCCAACCGCGCCAGTATGGCACGGTTCAGGTAGATTCTCTCTTGCAGGTACTGTGAGCTGTAGTACTCTTCAAATGCCACGTCCGGGCGACGCGCGGAGAAACTTACGTTCAATATTTTCCCACTCACATCGATGTCTTCCTGTATCGAAAACAGGAAGATGTTCTCCTTCGGGCAGGGTATGATAGCGGCCAACCCATCGAGGAAGAAACTCAACAGTGGCGACAAGAATGCTTCTTCCGTCATTTCATCCAACCGAACCGTGACCGAGTTGAACAGCATGTCCTCCGTGATGAGCCGCACAATCAGCTGCATGATCGCCTTCGCCTCGTTGATGCCATCCGTCACGGACACCTCCATCGTCGCGAACTTCGGAACGTTAGTGTTGAGCTGCGGGCTTAACGTTAAGCCACCGGTGGAGCTGTTTAATCGTAGCAAGTTGGCGTTGTTTCCCGAGAGTATTCTGTACGTCAGCTTATCCGTGACGTCGGCATCGAACGCTGGAATGCGTCCGATCACTCCGCTTGGGAAGCAATCCCGGAAGTTGTTGAATATCACCTGGAAGTCGCGTAGCACCGGTGCATTGTCGTTGACGTCCGTGACCAAAATCTCCACGTAAACATCGTTCCTGAGCGGCGGGCTAGCGGCGCGAATGATGAGCTCAAACCGTTTTCGCGGCGACTCGTAGTCCAACTCCGTCATCGTCAACAGTTGCGCACGGTCCGAGCCCGGTCGTGTGACGAGTGAAAACGAGTTCGAATCGTCCCCGCCGATGATGGAATAGTGCACGATCGCGTTCACTCCTTCGTCGGGATCGTGAGCATAGATCTCGCCAACCACCGATCCAACGGGGCTGTTTTCTGGCACATACAGCGTCAATTTATCGGACGCAAACGTTGGCGGCGAATCGTTCACGTCATCTAAGCGAATCTGCACCTCCACGCTGCTGCTCATCGTCGGTGTGCCCTTGTCGCTTGCAATCGCGGTAAGATGGTACACAGGAATGCTTTCGCGATCGAGTCCCTTGTTCGTGCGTATCACACCGGAGATGGGATCCACCACGAACGACCCTTCGTCCATGTCCTTCTGGCTGAGGGCATACTTGACACGCCCGTTCAGTCCCATATCAAGATCGGTAGCTCCGATCTGCACCACCGACGTACCGATCAGCGCGTCTTCAGGAATGGTCGCTTGGTACAACGGTACCTTGAACACCGGCGCATTGTCGTTCACATCCGTCACACTGATCTCCACGTCCGTCGTGTCGCTGAGGGAAGGGTTTCCACCGTCCTTGGCCGTAACCGTAAGCAGGTAACCGCTCGTGCTCTCTCGGTCGAGTTTGGCATTCGTTATGACGGCCCCAGTCTGGGCGTTGATGGTGAACGGTTCGTTTGCTCCCAACCCGTTCACGGATTCATCATTCAACAGATAGGTAATCTGCGCGTTGATACCCACATCGCTATCGGAGGCAGACACGACCAAGACCGTCGTACCGATGGGAGCATCCTCGAACACCGACGCACTGTACGGCGCGTTTTCGAACACGGGTGCAAAGTTATTCGCATCGGTGATATTTATGTTCACTATCGCCGTGTCCGTTCGCTGCCCGCTGTCCGTGGCCGTTATGGTAAGCGCAAATCGGCGCTCCTGCTTGTAATCCAACGGTTGCGCTATCGTTATCAGCCCACGCCCATTTTGCGATGTGATTGCAAACCGACCGCGCGTATTTCCTGCCGTTATTTCGTAGTGCAGCCTCGAGTCCTCGTCCGGATCGGTGGCCGTCACCGTCGTTACCGGCGTTCCCGGCGGTTGGTCCTCGGCCAGCATGGCTTCGTAATACTTGGGACTGAACGTCGGATCGTTATCGTTAACATCCTGGATCGTTACGATCACGGACGTGCTGGCCGATTTCGGTGGGATTCCTCCATCGACCGCCACCACCTGGAAACTGTACCGACTCTGTTCCTCGCGATCCAGCGCCTTTGTGGTGTGAATCCAGCCCGTCCTGGGATCCACCGCCAGCGGCATCCCATCGTCCCGATTGTGTATGCTGTACGCTATCTCCGAGTTGGCTCCTTCGTCGGAATCGTAGGCCTGCACGCGTACGATATTGTATCCCACCGGTACGCTCTCGAGAACCGCCTCCTGAAACTGGGACGTGTAGAACCGCGGCGCATTGTCGTTCGCGTCAAGCACGTTCACCAGCAGCTGTGTGGTGTTGGACCGTGAAGGACTTCCACCGTCCTGGGCGCGGATCACAAGCCGGTAGCTTCTCACGCTTTCGTAATCCAACGGCTTCACCAGCGAGACATCACCACTCATCGAGTCGATGGAAAATTGTGATTGCGTATTGCCGCCGATGATTGCGTAGCTGTTTTGGATTGGGGCAGAGCGAGAACAGAATGAAAGGGAGTTAAAAATTAATCAACGGCGTCTTGATTGAGAGCTATCGGAACGCTGACATTCCCGGGTTGCGAACTGGGATGAATTACATAAAATCTATTAAAACTACGGCATAACAAAAAAAAGACGTGATAGATTGAAATGCGTCTGAAATTGTGTACTGCGATGTTAGCTTCCGTCAGTTTTTCTTTCTTTATATCTTGACTAAAAATGATTCATACTTAAATTAAAATGTACATCCTTTTTTAAAAACAGCTCTGTTCTTATGAAAATGTTTTAAAAATACTATAAAACACACATTTAAGTCCAAATACCTGCCTACCTGTACCATCCGGAAAGCCCTCAACATTCCTAGGAAAACAACTTTTTTCTTAAAACCTTTCCTCTTGCATATAACAATATTTTTCTAAGCGCATATTTTAATGCATAAGTTCGAATTTTTTGTCCACACCCGAAAAGGGTTGTAAATTATATCAATCCTTAATCTTTCCTTTCCATTTTGCTTTCCTGCCCATTTCTTATCTTTCCCCTACAAAATCTGGCTTTTTGGACCCCGAATTGGTATATAAGTTGCATTACGATTAATTAAAGGATAATTCAGTTCAACATCAAGTGTCAAGCGTAAGCGTAACAAATTCGTAAAGTCCATCAGAACGCAATAGCAAAACAATTTACCAAAATAAAGAACAGATTATTATTCAACAACAACAAAAAAACACAACCACTAATTCACTTACCGAATGGCGGCATTGTTTCCTTGATCCGCATCCGTGGCTTGAATGTGCGCGATCACGTTGTTTTCATTCGCCCACTGATCCTCGCGCACCTGTACCGTGTAGGTTCGCTCACTGAACTGCGGATAGTTATCGTTATCGTCGAGAATTTTCACCAGCACGGTCGTGGTGGCCGATTTGCGCTCCGTTTGCGGTGTGGCCATATCCGTAGCGGTCACGACGATTGTGTACATGCCCGAAACTTCCCGATCCAGCGCACTGCGTGTCGATATAGTGCCACTGCGTGCATCGATGCGAAACTTGTGCGAACTAGCGCTATCGTTCTCGGCCGGGTTCGTCGTTTCGATGTCACCAGCTTCAAGTGCCGACAATTGGTGCTGCTGCTCGGACAGGATGCTCGTAATCGCGTACTCAATGTCGGCATTTTTGCCAATGTCCTGATCGGTGGCGCGAATCGTGATCACCGTCGAACCGACGCTGACGCCCTCCCGCACGGTCGCGTGAAATTGTTCGGCTTCGAACGTTGGCGTGTGATCGTTGCAGTCCAGGACGTTTACCTGCAGCGTAGTAGTGCCGGAGCGGGGTGGAAAACTATCGTCGGTCGCGATAACGCGGAAGTAGTGCACATCCATCAGCTCCCGGTCGAGCGTTGCAGAGGTTGTGACGATTCCGGTGCGCGAATCGACCTTAAACATTGCCTGCGAACGTGAGTCCAGCAGCGACACGAGAGAATACACCACCGGGGAATCCTCTGGATCGCGGGCACGCACCGTAATCACGTTCGCACCGGGTGGTTGCTCCTCCAGCACGGATGCGACGTACAGTGCCTGCTCGAAGTACGGGCTCTGATTTCTCAGCTCTCTACGAACGCGCTTCGCTATATCGGTATCGTTTAGCTCCTGATGATGGTAAACTATTTTGAGCCGATGGTCTGCGTCGATGATATCGTTGCGATCGCACCGCACATGGTACGTAATAATCACCTTCCACAGCGTCTCCGGTATGCACAGGTCTCCCGTGGCAATCAGATCGCCGGTGCGGGTTTCGATCTCAAACCGCTCGTCGTTAACGTCCAAATACCGCACGGTGCAGTGGTGCAGCACCGTTTTCGGCAGGAACGCACTGATCGAGTTTATGTACTGCGATTTCTTCAGGCAAATGTTCTTCCACTTGTCCGTCGTATGTATCGCGTACGAAGCGTACGTTTCGGAGATCCACTGCTTCGCGTCAGCTATTTTCCGATGTATACGATCCGCTGGTAGGTCGCGAATTTCACGTCGCTTTCGCGTTATCATGCCGCGGCGGTACTCGTTCTCCAGCACCGAATCGTACAGGATGTCACCCTCGCGAAAGGTCGTATAGTTCGTGACACTCGTCGCTGCCAGCCATGGATACTCAGACCGGTAGTAATGGAACCGGTCACCCAAGTACTCGCCGTACATTCGCTGCTCGTGCTCGTCGGCTTCCGCATCCAAGCCGGGCAGTGGCGAATTCGGCAGCGATCCGACTCGATACACGGCGTCCCTCCTATACCGATGATGGTACCCGGTGTCGTCCTCTTCGAAAAGCTTTCGAAAACTGGCAGCGACGGCCTCGTCTTCGTCGGAGCAGTTGCGTCCCACGATGAATATCCGGATCGGTAAACTGTAGTAGTCTATGCTGCGCAGTCGGTTCGAGGTGGAGTCGACGTAGAATGTGAAAAGCGTCGGATAGTAGATGCCATCACATTGCAGCTTTCGCTTCAGATGCACTTGCCCATTTTGCGGGTCCACCCGCAGCAGATGGTGCACGTAGTGGGCCGATTTGTGTGCGTTTATTTTGTAGTGCCGGTCCGAGCCAAGTTTGTACACGGAAGAATTGAATAGCACCTTGCCCGGTTCGTCGTCTTCACTTGCTATTATCATATATGCATTGGCACGGCTGCAAAGGAACATCAGGCGAAGAAGCACCGCTATCAGGGCGCATCTCGCCGCTAGATTGCACCGTTGCTCGCCCATGGTGGACCGTTTCCGGTGTTTCGCGCTCGTTGTTCCGCTTTTCCGTTCAAGTTTTTCACTAGCGTTTCACACTGCTGGACATGGTCGTAGATCTGCGGATGAAAAAAAAACGCACACACACACACACAAACACAAACGTACAATCGGTGAGTATACACGTTCTTAACAGCACGGTCCGAGCACAAGACGCTGCTATACGGAACTAATAATTACACATCGCCGCAAACACACCATGCCATGGAATCGGAGCTTTTTCCCGACGCTTAGAAACGAACGCAGCAGGCACAGTACAACATACGCAACGAACGGCGGCTATCGGTCGCGTAGTACTAATGCACCCTTCGCTATCCTGTTTCTCAGTGCGCCGAAAACAGGATGAATCATCACCAGCGGCAGTGGTTTCCCTAAGCCGCCACCGCATGCATGCAGCCGCACGCCTCTCACCCGGGGGAAAAATCGATTTTCCTTCGCTTCTTGTGTGTGCCAGCGACAAACACAAGGATACCGCACCGAGACTTCTCGCTCTCCCGGCACAGCAGCGAGCGGAGGAAACGCTAAGAACAGGATAATACAACACCAGCGTGAGACTGGGCGAGGGATAAAAAGGCTCGCTCACCCTCGCTCATAGCGCGTAGCATAGCGAGGGATAGCGATGATAGGGCCGGCGTAGTAGTAGTGGTGCGCAACAACATAAATTATACATACGGTAGGTGGAAGCTACCCTCCGTTAGAAACCCGGTCCTTCGGTTTCTGAAGGGCTTGATAGACGAACGCGCCAATACGTGTGAGTGTTTTTTTTTGTTTTTGCCAACGAAAAGGGATAAATTTCCCCACATAGCGTGCAAACTCGCTGGGGAGCATATTTGCACATGCGAACTTTTCGCCGAATCCTTTCAAGGTAATACACTTTCTTAATTAGGATATTTCCAAGCACGACATGGTGTTCATAATTTTCGCCGCAAACTATAGTTAGGATCGTAAGCGTGTTTTCAGGAATGCAAAATGTCCATCGGTATCATATTACTTGGAAAGGGAAAAAAATCGTGATGAACTTTTCATGAAAACAAAGACCGGTTAAAACGGTTATATTACTTTAATTAAAAATATAACTAAAGTAGCACGAACGTGTCGGTTTTAATTCTTTAATTCTATCGACTTTCAGCGAAACTAGAATTGGTCTTACGAACAAGAAATGGATGGGATTTTTGAAACTGATATTT
>JXXA01015209.1:0-17475 GCA_000956255.1 Anopheles punctulatus
ACAAACACACACTAAAAAAAGCAAATCAATTGAAATTAGGATGGATTGCCAACTCTAATGGAACTTTGTAACAATGTCATCGACGCGCCAGCCAAAAACGTTCACATACCCGAATGCACACTTTTCGCCCACCAAATGCGGCATAACTTTTCGAGCGCACACTGGAAAACGTAGTTCCCAGCACAATACACCCGCCCGCTCGAACTGCGAGGTGAAAGAGCTTGCCAGCGACAATATAACTCATTGTTACGGTTTCATGTTTCGTCGTTGCGGAACGCGACGCGCGTTTCAGTTCTGGGTGCACACAAAAACTTTTTGACGCCCCAGTACAATACCAATAGACCGGACTCACACGCAACCCATTTCGGAACGGGTTTCGAGTATTCTAATTTAACTGCTTTTTACGGCTCATTCCCTTTGCAGCTCCCATTCCCACCCGTCCCGTTCGCACGGAACATAAAAGCAGTGCAAGTCCAGTTTGGCAAGCTGACAAACGGCGTCATACATATTTGCAGCGCACTGCAACGGCACATCTCGGCGACTGATTTGACAAATGGTGACTGTTGTTTTATGATGATAGTTTAATATTTCATAACACGATTTAATGAAAAGCCTCCCTTCGCCGTGCAGCGAAAGCTCGGCATTAGCTCTGTGGTCGCGAGTATCATTTTCATCTCGGGTTGGCACTCAAAAGTTCCGATTAATATCACCGGCTCAGCCGGCAGGTCATCGTCACTGGCGGCGATAGAATTACCACCTTCTGCTGCCCACGTGCTGACAGGGACCCGGCACGCGAGATATGTGATTTGCAATGCACATTTAATGTGCAACCGTGTGATTAGAGCTGGTTTGGACACAAACAAAAATGAAACTCGACGCCAATTGAACGAGTGGAAATGCAAACAGAACGCTAGTGGATTGTAGCGCAAAAAGAATACCAAAGAGTGTGAAACGAAGGATGAAAAAAAAATTGCAATCATCATTTGGATGTGCAAAACACAAAACAAATAAATCGACAAATGTGCGCACACACGCGACTCGAAAGTTTGATCGGTCGTGTCGGGGAAATGTAAATGGGATGTTATTACGATATTTCATTCGAACGAGATTCTAAGCGTCACTAAGCGCTTGTTCGAATTAGTGAAAAACTGTGCTGTGATAGTATTGGCGCTGACAAAGCAGATTAAAATTGTGGTGTAATTAGTTGACTTGGGTTTGCATTTACAACCACGGTCGAACCATCAGCTCCGCCAGCCATTCCTAGTGCTGTAGCAGCAAAACTGTAATTGACCGCCAGCGGCACATCAATTAGCAGTCGATTTCGCCGATTGCCCACCGCATGTTATTTGTTCTAAATGTAGCACAACTTGTGTTGGCATTAATGCATTCGTACAAAGTCTTACTAAACGATGTCACAAACGCTCAGAGAAAACAGAAATTATCAATCGTATGTACCTGGCAATGGTGCAACCAATCCAAACAGTGACAAGAAATTGCACTCTGGCTTCAATTATAAACGAACCATAATTATGACTGGTGTGAAATGTAAATGAAAGAAAAATACTAAAGGATCTGTGTCTTTTACGTATACGTATTCGATATTTTTATACGTATATTATGCAATTTTAACAATTCCAACTGAATTTCAATAAATTTTCAAAGCTGTTACTTTAACGTTACTTTAACGAGAGTATTGTTCAAAACATTCACGTTAAAAAAAACGAATTCATCCCTGTCCGGCGAGAACGTCCCTTCAATGGGCTCTGCAGGAAACGAACAAACGTTCTTGCGGCGCAACTATAAACATTTGGAATTGACAGTGCACTTCTAGAGAAAATGCACAGCAGCGTGGCATACTCCGCTGTACCATTTGGTGTGTCCCACTCCGTAGGGGAATGCAAATGACTGCAACAAACTCGTCTTTTTCGTTTGCTTTCTTCGAGGAATGCGACAAAATAGGTCCCGAGCTGAACCGAAAACATTCGTGGAACACAAAGAGGCACAACACACGTACAAATCCGGAGCGAGTCACGTCAATACGGTCGAACTGGGCCGTCTGATTGAGAGCCCTAAAAATATGGGTAGTACACAAAAGATGGAAACTGTTCCTACAGCTGCATCAGTTTGAACGAAGCTTACTATTTCTAATAAGATGTCCAATCGCATGTATCTCTAGATTTCGGAAGCAAACAGAATCAATCGTATAACATTTCGTTTCGTTTGCTTCCCTTAAGCTATAGCATTGTCAAAGAAGCGCAAAAAAATAACAAGCTTCCACGTCGTATTTTGTGCCCATTTTCATTGAATATCAGTATCTGTAAATTTTCAGCAAGGATGTCAACATCTTCCGTGAACCAATTTAAGATATTAGCTGTTTCCAGCAAACAATAGTTGTGATGTGGCGGCACAACAGACTGTATTCGATCTAGCGGAACCGAAGGAAGGTATATTATGCACAAATTTGAAAGCTGCTCTTCAACTTCTACAGACACTCAAGCATTACCAGACCACAGGCCGGACATCGATTCGGCATCGAGCTCTGGTAGAGACTAATGTAGCGACCAGACATATCGGAGAGTGGTTATGCTATGGCCCTCCAAACTGGGCTGAAATTGTCATATCGTCGACATTGTTGAACCGACCGGTGTAACTATTTATAGTCTTATCGTGTCGAGCAAGGAACGGAATCATATCATTGTCGTATCATAAGATGCGGTGTCCCGGACGTACTGAGAATCTGCTCAGCACAGCAATTGTCATCGTGTCCAATGATTTAGTGCAACGTTTTCCACGGCTATTTTCCCGGAATGTGCAGGGCCGTGCTGAAATATTGACGATTTCGCACTACTAATTAATGATTCACTTAAATGCTCGTGAATGTATGCTGGGTATTGAATAATGTTACATTCATTTACTCTCTCTTCCTCTATCTCTCTCTCTATCTCTTTATCGCTCTCTTTCCATCTTTCGTTCTCTCACTTTTACAAACGCGATTTCAGGATCCAACGTAGTCGGTTGGGAAAATCTTCACATTCCCTCCAAAGCGGACGTAACACGAACGGCAACGAGAAGCCACATGCAATCCAGAACTCCCACTACAAAGGAATCGCGTCAATTACACACCCTACCTACCAAATCGGCTTTAAATGAATAACCGACATTACAGAAACGATTTTAGATGTAGTAATACGCTTTTAATATTAAATTAACCATACTATATTGACGCATTCATTTTGGTAATGTGTGTGATTTGTGCCCGCCCGATGCGTGGATGGCATCGTGCATTAATGTA
This sequence comes from Anopheles punctulatus, assembly GCA_000956255.1. Lineage (NCBI taxonomy): Eukaryota > Metazoa > Arthropoda > Insecta > Diptera > Culicidae > Anopheles > Anopheles punctulatus. The sequence goes on from JXXA01015209.1 coordinate 3,293, forward strand.
ATTAAAATTTCAAAATAATTCCATCAGTCAAAGAACCGCAATTAGAGTGCGTAAGCCTTTCCATTTGACGACGGGCGCGAAACCAAACGTGCATGATATTGTCACAGGATCGGAGTCGTTTGGTCGGCAGTGTAAATCAAACGCGGGTACCTCCATCCACAAACTGCCCCCATCAACTGCGCGAATCGCACCGAGGATTACAACATACCGACTGATCAAGCAAATATCTCTGTACTTGATAATAATTAATCAAACGCACGGAGGAGAGCCTCGGAGAGCCGGCGTTGTCCGGCAATGCCCGCTTATTTTCGGAGCTGATAAAAGCTATCGCAATAGATAATCGCATGTCTAGCTCAGAAACCCATCACATACCACCACATAAAAAGAGAAAAAAAACGATTGCATTGAGGCTTATCGTACATAAAACACACACAAAATGATGAATGGGATTATTTTTATTGCACACGCATCTCCTTACGACACACCTTTCACGTGCTGCTCATGAGACTCCCAAGTGTGGCGCTATGTTTTCGTGACAAGGTGGGCTCCTCAATCTATGTGCCGCGTGATCGGAAAACGTGTTTTTTTTCTCCAACAGCAGGTGATGATCGGTGCATTCATGATGTGGCAGTAGCGTCAGTTTGAACAATCGTTTTCGCACCGAGGTGGGCTTATCAAAACGCGACAAGAAAACGATGAACTCCAGCGAATGACTGGACAGTTCAAGCTAACGGATAGGAACCAGCACGTGCCATTTGAGAAACTTGTAACAGTCGGGAAAGGGTTTAGACGTTTTCCTCATCAGGGGATTTACATGATTTTTAAACATTTCCCTTAACAAAATGTGCACCTTTTTTAATAAAAGATTGATTAAATTAGAAATCACACACATGCGGAAAATATTATACTATTTTTGATTACTATTTAATCTCCTACTGCAACGCATAATTAACCACTCCACTGCCATCGACCAGCGGAAGAAAGGTTCATTATAGCTAACCAAACATTTGCGTGGGACGTACTCACTTAACGGAAGATGCACTGGTTGCTTACACTCTTGCTAAGCTTACTTCGTCCAAACAGGAGTCCTGCATGGGCGTACACCCATGTCGGTACACGCAATGCAGAGATGTTTGTAACCACATGCGGTGCAACGCGCTCTAGGCATTTTACAACGTTACCTTAACAACACGTCACCAGTGCTTTGTGATTCCACTATTTCTGCTTCTTAGAAACGAGCGAAAAAAAAAAATCAACTAGGCCCAACACAGTGCTCCATCACGTCACTGCGAATCGGAGAGTCACACCGCTGGAAGCAGCGGTAAGGTGTTTGAATAATACCTGGAACACGTTTCATATTCCACATTCCACCCCATGCATGGCTGCTTTTTCAAGGGTAATTCTGCTATGTTCGTTTTAGCTATAGCACCAATACTTCACACGCAAGTACGGCGTGTACACAACTTAACAGAAGTAGATGCTGTTTCGTTACGCCAAAACAAAACACTAGCGCCAGTAACGCTCTCTGCTCCGGAAAGGACCAGTATGAATCTAAGTGTGAACAAACTTCAAAAACACGTCGACGGGTGGGAACATGAAAAAAAGTCTACCTTCTGCTGCAAACGTTTGTACGCAGCATTTAAAGGCGATGTTGTTGTCAGAAATCACAGGTATTACATAATTTGTAGTACTTATTAAAATGTTACGAATCAAACTTAGTAAATGTTGGAAAAACATCAAACACTTTACTCTATGTCAAATTTACCACTTTAATAGCGCAATCAAAACTTAAACATTTAACATTTAACGTTTAGCAAACAAAGCAGTAGGTAAAGCTGCCCTTGTCACCGACCGTATTCCACCGTCGGCCGGTTAGATCCCGATAGTGACTCAATCGGGAGCACGCCACCGCCAGATGGCCGCAGGCTCCCATCGCAACTCGTTCGGAATCGCATTATCGCACCAAACACCCAGCCGGGCGGCTTATCACACGCCGCCGAAACGTCTTTCGCCTCCCATCCATCTATTATCAGCACGGCACACGCTATAAAAGACGCCTACCAAGACGTCAGCTGATGCAGTGCAGGCTACTTGGTGCTTCCCATCCACGGTTTGGCTCGGTAAATAGCAACCGCAGCTCGTCCCTTGACGCCCAACGCGCGCGGCTGCAAGACGCTCGGTCAATTAGGCATTTCGGTGCGTGGTACATCGCAATCGACGGTAATTATCGCAGCAGTTAAACGATGTACTGGGTGAGTGTCTTGCTTGCGTTGGCCGTCGGTGGCCTGGTTTCGTCGTCACCGCTGCATCACCAGAATGTGGAGGAAGGTCAGTATAATCGAAGCCGGCGTTGGGAACGTTGGTGCTAGCCGAAAAGTTTCGGTTTGTGGTTTACAAGTTGTTATGTGTGTAAGTGTGTGTTTTATTTTTTATTCCGATCTGTATACCGTACAGAGTACGATCCGATGCATCCGCAGCGGTTCCTATTCCTGGAGCCGGAGGCTCCCTCGACCAACCAGCGCTCGAAGCGTTCGTCCACATCGATGCCCAAATTGCGCTTTGAGCCAGCGACACCGGCCGAGCAGCATGCAGAGTACTGGAACAACCTCGCGCAGGACATACTCGACCGGCAGCTGCACAAGAACAAGCTCAACCGGAAGGTGGCCAAGAATGTAATCATGTTCCTGGGCGACGGGCTCTCGATACCAACGCTGGCCGCAACGCGCGTCTACGTCGGCGACGAAAGCACGGAGCTCTCGTTCGAGCGGTTCCCGTACGTCGGTCTGTCCAAGGTAGGGGGAAATGGATACCTTCCAAACCAAACGCTCGCTTCAGACGACGAGGTTTGATTGAATCAAATATTCATTCCCGGGTGACACGCTGTGCCGCTCTTTCCTTCTTCCTTCCCTCCGATCAGACGTACTGTGCGAACGTGCAGGTTGCCGACTCCGCCTGCACAGCCACCGCCTACCTGGCGGGAGTGAAAGCCAACTACGGCACCATCGGGCTTACAGCGGCGGCCAGCCTCGGGGACTGTCAGGCACAGAACGACACCGCCAACCATGTCCACTCGATTGCGAAATGGGCTCAGGATGCTGGGCTTGCCACCGGTACGTATGCACCGGTATCCAGGTGATCGAAGCATCCATCGCAACTCCACCCACTCGTCGGTGAAATTCATTACCACTCGCGGTTCGATGCGGCCCAAACCAACCGCGCGCACATGCAGCTAGCTGCAGGCGAATAGCTAACATTTCGAAACGGAGCGCACAAAACCACCCGGTCCAGCGGGCGGCGAGGTGGAGTGCGCCCAACGAAAACAATTGAACGCGCCGTACTCCACACTATCGCGCTATATACCCACCTCCCGCTCAGGCGGACCCACTGTCATTCGTCAATCATTCGTCACATTGTGTCAACATGCTTTGGCAGGGAGGGTTTCTTTTTGCTATGCTTTGCCCGTGCGAGGATGGTTTCTACTGGAACTGCCCATGGTTGGATCCATGGCTCGCTCGCCTGTTTGTGACATTCATCTTTCACCACTGGACGCATCGCAAAAGCTAGAACACAAACCTAACCTCAAACCTACGAGCCACGGTCCCTGCTCCATGATTTGTTTGTTTGACTGACCGGCACACGGTTCGGAGAAGTTGAGAAGTAATGTCGCTTCCCCCTTCCTTCTGACCGGGTGCTGGCAAGACCGGCACGACGCAAGAGTGGCAAGGATGCCGAGCTAAAATTGGTTGCGAGAGCTTCACCGGCCGAGGTCGGGAGGAGGTTGGAACCGTGCATGGAGGAGCAGTAACACGGCCTTGTTTGCGGCCGAGTTCAGTTTTACATCCCTTGTGATTTTGTAAATATTTTATGCAAATTTATTGACACACTTTCATCTCCGGGCCACCGGCCAACGGTTGACCCCGATGCGCTGGCACGCCGGGAGGTTATTAAAGATGCCCGGGCACTCCGGGTTTTCTAAATAAGCCGAAGGATTCCCTGACTCAACGGGTAAACATCTCCCCCGCATCCGAGTCGCTAGAACGAACTTCCCCTGACCCGGGTCGAACAGAAAAATGCACCATTAATGATACCACTCGACACTCCACAACATGGGCTCGAACGTCTTGTGACCGAACGTTCGTCATTTGTTTTACCATTCCCGTTTCCGTTTCCGTTTCCGCTTCCTTCCTCCGCGCAGGCTTCGTGACGACCACCGAGGTAACGAACGCTTCGCCGGCCGGCATGTATGCCCACACGGCCAATCGCAACTGGGAGTACAACGGCGCCATCGAAAAGGATGGCTTTGATCCGTCCGTCTGCCAAGATATTGCCACCCAGCTCATCCACGGCGAGGTCGGCAAACATATGCGTGTAAGTAAACCCACCACCGATGCCGCCATACCGGCCCGGAATGTTGCAAACCCATCCCCCGTAGCTTTCGCTTTATGCACATGACCACCATTCTTACATCGAAACTTTCATGTTTTTTACTAACGCTCATCCGCTTTCGCAGCAGCAGAACTGGCTTTTGGTTAAGCCAGCGAGCAGTAGAACGGGGAATAACGTCTGCTCAGTTTGGTATCCCACACAAACCAAGATCCGGAATGCATTCCCTGCGGAGAGTAAAACCACCGCAAGTACTATTTCACCGAGCACAAACTTCGTTCGACCAAACTCGAATCGAATTAGAATCGAAAGCCCTGCGTCGAAAAGAATCTCTACGAACGACGCAGCCCACATCGGGAACGGTTGGTTTTTATCAGCAGCATGCATCCAATATCTTTGGTCCAATATAAGCTTCGGCTATCACCTAAATTTCAGACTTAACCTCAAACTTTCCAATACCTACAACGTACTCCAACGGGTGCGCCATATCATAATCGAATTCGGGTTCAAATCCCCAATGCAAATGTGTGTGTGTGTGTAAGCACACACTTCCCACACTATTTTATCTGCCAACGCACTGTTTTCATATCCCTGACGTTGGCTTCTGGTCTTGGCTAATGCAGCAGCCTAATCTGCAAACAGCTTCCATTGCTCTTGGCCCCATACAGGAGATACCATGAGCCTGGTGTGCACGTCATTACGCTCCACGAGCGCCGGACCGAGGTTTGGAGGTAATTTTTGTGACTTTTGCTAATGCCATTTGGTCAGGACGAAAGTTAAACACCAGGACGGAGATAAAATTGAGCGACAAGTACTTCTGCGCTTGACAGTCTGTCGCTCGATGCCGCCTCAGGTGGTCTGTTTTACTTCTACTTTTTTCATCCTCCCCTCAGCAGTGTGTCATTCTGACGACCACAACCCATAATTGAGATCTTCCAACAAATACACACGCACACACACACACACATTCCCATGCATCCAAGCAAACGTCATCTTTAATTAAATGAAATCAATTTCCACTCGAATTTGAGCTCTATAGTCAAGCGCAAACACTTGGCACTTTCACCAACGGGAGTATAAAATTAAATTCCTAACCCAGCAGGTGTCTTTGTGTCAGCATTCCCTCTTGAACGGTGCAAATTACCGAAGCACACACACACACGCACACCTATACAAACATGTATAGCCATACCTAAGAAACAAGAACAAGAATCATGTAAGCTTCGAGAATCGGTTTTAATTAACATGATCGACTATCATGCGTTTTTTTTACAACGATCTCAAATACAATCACTTACAAATGACACACGTTTGCTTTGCTCAATTAGATGATAAACGTTTGCGTAGCTTATCCTCCCATACATAAATTACAAGTAGCATCGACACCACTACACACGGCCTCGCAATCGATGCCGAGTGCTTTGGACACAAAATTTCACAAAACTTGTTCATTAGTCACGAAAGGCACTTACGGATAACATTCCTGTGGCAAAAAGAAAGCTGTTGGCGTTTGCTCCACCCATCTGCCTCAAGCCCGTGTGCGTTACATGTATGCGTCTCCGCTTGTATTGACTACCCTTCGCACAGGTTATCATGGGAGGAGGCCGCCGGGAGTTCCTGCCAACCCATCAAACCGACATCGAAGGAATTCGTGGGCGGCGCACGGATGGAGCGGATTTAATTAAACACTGGCAACATCATCATTCCCAGCACCGATCTGCATACGTGCAGAACCGTATCCAATTACTCGAGGTAATTAGGGGTAGCAAACAACATACACATACACACACACACATGCAAACATAAAAAAGCATTAACCAAAAGCCGCGCAAAAGGGCGAATGAAGATTCGGGCTTGTTGCAGTGTCCTGCTGCACGTCGTGTCAACTTCAACCAAACGGCATGCTTTTTGTTGGAATAACCGACATGAGCGACGGTTGCTTTGTGTTGCTGTTTCGACGAACAAGTGGCGAAGTAAAAAAACCAACACTTAATCCACGAAACCCTTCCAACTAGGATTTAAAATTCACAACCACAACGCGCTTGCAATAACAGAAACACACAACTCAAAAACATCTCTCTCTCTCTCTCTCTTCGAAAACCTACCGAACAGACCAATACGAACCGGGGTGAAACGGAGTATCTGCTCGGGCTGTTCAGCAGCAAGCACCTTCCCTATCATCTCGAGGCGGACGAGCAGCAAATACCGACGCTGGCCGAGATGGTATCGAAGGCGATGGACATACTCGAGCGCAACGACGATGGATACTTTCTATTTGTGGAAGGTACGTGACACTGCAAGAACTGGATAGCCATTCTGCCCGCACAGCTATTGTGCTAACAGACTCCCTCTCTCACACACACACACACCCGCTCACAACCCGCCTGCATTGCTCCTAGGTGGCCGCATTGATCATGGGCATCATTACACTCAGCCGATAAAAGCCTTCGACGAGACGGTCGAGTTTGCCAAAGCCATCGAGATGGCACGCAGCCGCACGAGCCAGGATAATACCCTGATTGTCGTTACTGCGGATCACTCGCACACGATGTCGATGAGCGGCTACTCGGTAAGTGTCTAGCTTTCCCCATTCCCCACGCTCGCAGGGCAGCGCAGGGATTTGGCTGTCGGTGGTATGAAGCGATTTTCTAATCATGTTCTCGTATCCGTTTTACCCATCTCTCTCACACACACCCGCGCAGAGTCGCAAAAATGACATCCTCGGAGTTAATAACGGCCAGCGGGCGGATGATGAGCTGCCGTACGCGACCATCAGCTACGCGAACGGTCCCGGCTACGATCGGAACGTGCCGCCCGGCGAACCCCGGCTGGACCTGAACCGGGTCGACATGCGGGACAAATCGTTCGCCTTCCCGAGCACGGTACCGCTCGGGCTGGAAACGCACGGCGGTGACGATGTGGCCGTTTTCGCCAGCGGGCCCTGGGCGCATCTGTTCAGCGGTACCTACGAGCAGCATTTCCTTCCCCATGCGATGGCGTACGCGGCCTGTATCGGGTCGGGCCGTACGGCCTGCAGCACCAACGAGTAGCTGAGAAGCATGAAAATATGAACAGAATTTTAGAATCTCAACGTCTCTGGATCGTCCGGCCAGTCCATCTGGGCGTGAGTCAGCACGTACCATACACCGTACAAGTATTCGGCCCCCTCAGCTTAATTATCATCTATCCAATTCCGGTAAAAACCCAGCTAACCGCGTGTAAGATGGGAGCGCTATAGAACGGAAAAATAAACGCACGTCGCGAAACGGTGCACCGTGGAACGGAAACGAACCATTCTTTTGGGGCTTTTGAAGCTACACACACACACACATAAAAGCTCTCCTCTTCCAAGAAGTGCCCGAGCCAGCACAAAGAAGTTCAATTAAACCGCGCACCAAGTTCGAAGCATCCATCACTCACATCGCGTGCAATCCCTACCCCAAACGCTTACCGTAACGATAAATCATGCACTAATTAAACTGCTGCCCATAGTAAACAACCCAGCTTCAGGGCAAAAGCAGTGCTGCAATTTGTTATTAGTCGCCGCTGGCTGCTTTGCGATGTGTACGACACACGCGCACAGACGAAATTGAATTCCGGCCACTATATTTCTACATTCGATTCCTGGTTGCACTTTTCGCAAGCGCTTTCCGGTCGGGGCGAAAGAAAACACCGTGCACCCTTATCCTGCCGGGGTCTTAGTTTCCCATAAATCATAATCCCATTTGCGCAGCGCTGCGGAGAACAATATGCTCGGGCTAGCGCCCGTCGTAACGACACTGCCGGGAGCGTCGATGTAATGCCCGATCTTAAGGCTTTGCCCGTGCTCGCGGCACGCGCCAATGTGGTTCAAATTCCGTGCGCCTATTATGCTCGCGAGAATCGTTCGAGCGAGTGAGGGGGGTTTACTTAAGTGCTTCGTTTATTTTTTCAATCGAAACCCCCGGACGTGAAAGGACGAACTGAACTGCATGGAGTTTGTGAGAAAAAGGATCCTCGACCGGGCCAGAGCTTTCCACTGGTATTGTTTTCCAACTATTTTTTTTTTCTGTTTCTACGAACTCTTTGTCTTATTTTGCCGTAATAATAACTTTGCGTTGATCGTTTTAGTCAGAGATTTTTTTTGTAAATCTTTTATTATGCAATTCTACTCTAAGAAATAACCTAGGATCTCTAGGAAACAGGCTCTGTAAACGAATTGCAATATTTTCCCATTTTTGAAGCTCTTTGAACATAGTCCGTCCTTCCATTAATTGCTAACGTAACGCGGGGGCGATGGAGGACGAGGGCACGTACAAAAAAATATTTAAAAAAATACGGCACGACTTCGGAGCAGTATTTTCCGGAGCGGAAACGCTCGCAAACTCGTTTCGCGAATCAGCAACCCCCGCATTGCCCTTTTGTACCCGTCGTTCGATAGCGTTGTCCACTGGAAGCAATCTCTCAAGCGCTAGCCGGTCGAGCCCTCGGAGACTTCGGTATGCCTGGATATATGCAATATGTACAGCAAACGAAAAAAAAAACTAGCACTATAAAAAATGGCTAAAAAAAGCAACCAGAAAACTACACCGAAGCGAAACTATTTCCATATTTTCCCACCCATCTAATCCCGGCCGCTCTCAGCTTTCCCGCAGGCACCCACGGACCGGGCTTACGCGATTCTCGCGGGAATTATTACATTATGGCTCTCCGATGGAATACGCTTGCCGGACGGCTGGATATTATTCCTTGTTTTGCGCGTTGAGCGCGAAACGGTCGAAACCGATTGGATGCCGGCAACGACGACGGATCAACCGGCCTTTCTAGCGGGGGGAGGCGGTTTACCGTCAGGAAACTTTCGCCTGCAGTGTGTACGACCGGGATAGAAACTATTAGTTTCGCTAGCACCCGGTCCGAGACCATTCCGGTGACCGAACGCGCGACGGACTACTCATTTCGGATTCAAATAACCGTAATATGAATCCGTTCTCGCGTTCCACCGGCTACGCCACCACTTTTAATCGAATCGCAGCAAAGCAAAGCGGAGAGGGATGCTGCGAACCAAAAAACACCACGTACTTAGTATGTATTACTGCGCACCCTGGAGAGTTGCAAATAACCAGAGAACAGCCGCTTGCCGCATATTCCCACCCCACCCGGTGTCGGTGCGCGCACATCAACCGGTTGCGGTCAGCCGATGGGTATGGATGGTGGAGACAAATAGCAGCACAGCAGTCATTAATAGCGCGGGCAGATGGAGGGTGAGCGCAACAATAAATCCCTACCAAGGGCGCTTTATTTGTCGGGCTCCGCGCTTTCCACTCCGTCGAAAGCAACTACGTGCGGGTGCCATTTTTCTCTCGACGGATGATGGAGACCGTTGAATGACTCACGGGAGAGTTAGAAAATATGTGCATGCTGTCGCGGGCAGCGCAACATTACTCTTCCTGGACAAAGTAGAACCAATAGCGAGCGAAAGCGCTAATGTTTCGAGGGCTTGCTCTAAGTGTCGTTCGTAATGCGATGGTTCTATGGTGTGGGAAGTTCGAGAAATGCTGTGCAGGCGGAAAATGTATGCGCCATGCTTATCAGGGGTGTGGCATATTTACTGCAACTTAATAAGCGTGACTCTGCTAACTGAGATTATTAAGAAAATGGAATCTGGTTCTACATCCCTGATCTCATCCTACCTGAGAAACAGTTGATTTATGACTGGAAATGGTTCAATGGTTTAGCTGGGTAGATCCTAAAATATTATCCGAGTATTCAAACATGCCAACCTCTCGTAGTTGCACCATCGAAATTTGACAGACTGGGTTACTATCAGTTAATCTATTTTAGCACCGCGATTCGAGACCAGTTCTGTATCGAACGAAATGTAACTCGATCGATGATAAAAGCCAAATGAAAGAAAAAATGAACAAATACAGTTTAAAACTCGTTAAAAATCGCTGTTATCTTATTTGCCATTCATTCTTAGTGTTCAATTTCAGCTCAACACAAAGTAATGCCGAATTTCTAGAACAATTCAAAGAATGTCTATAACAATGTTTCCCGCAAACATGGAACTTCGTTGAATGCAGCCAATCGTATCACTCAGGCTGCATATTTGTCCCGCTTGCTGTACGACAATAGAGTGCACGACACACGCCATTGCAAGAGCAGAAATATGTAATAGCACAATGAGCGGAAAACCCAGTACGGCTGCACCGCACAGACTGATCCGCTGCCCATGGTTACCAATGGAGTGGAAATAATGTCGACCCTTGCCGTGATGCTCTCTCCTATGCCACACCACCCAGCCACACCCATTGTCATCGCGGCGTGTTTCGTTTTAAATGAAATTCAAACAAAACGCACACACACACACACACTCACAGCGGGCGAATGAAAAATATTAATATTTTTCCGCCACCGGCACCATCGTCACCGGTGGTTACTGAAATATTAGCCTCTCTGACGTTGCCCGTCGTGTAACGGCGTTCCAGCAGCAATACCACGGACAATGCCCACGACGATGGCATACCTTTTCTGGAACATGGTCAGCAAAGTTGGCGCATCCCTTGCCTGGCGTCGGAATGATGTCAGGTATCCCAAACCGGTCGATTTGATTCCCCTCAGCAGTCCCGACGGAAAGGATCTCTTTTGCTCTCTCACATTTATTTCAAGACTAAAACAAAAAAGCGAAAACATAATCACGAAGGTCGGGACGCTTTTCTGTGCTCATTTCAATAGAAAACCTGCCACGACCAATAGGTCGTTGCTCGTCGCCGATGGCACTGTCGGAGTACAATAGAGCCTGTGAAATGAATCCTTTCGTTTCTTTAGTCCGCTCCGTTTTTCTACCTTACTTTTTTCAGCGGGTGGGCAACCATAAACACATACACACATACAAATACACTATCCATTGCACAGGGAGGCACCATCACAGGGATGCTTCGTTCGGGGCCGTTCACCATGTTAGGGTCTGTGTTGTGTAAAACCGCAATATTAATTATGCTACTCGATTCTATCCCTGCCTTACCATCGCCACAAAGATAGCCTGCATTCAGGCGCACTCGCGAGGAAAAATCTTAACCGGCACATTTTTCAACCGATCAAAACCCTCAATCACCGTCATCGTCATAATTACGACCATTAGGAGCGGTCGTAGCAAAGGGAACTTTCCTTCCTTTTTTACACGAGCAAAATGGCACTAAATTCTTGAAATATGTTTCCGAGGAGGACCTCTAACAAGCGGCAGCGGCCTCAACGAAACAGACGCTTCGCTTTCGCGTTTTTGCATCGAAAATTATCACTAATGGTGAGCCAATTACTTCTGGCCTGCAAACTGGCCCAAGGTTCGCCCATCGCAATCGTCCAACGATGGTAGCCCATTGCTTGCGACGACGACGACGAAGACGACTAGGACGGACATCGATGGATCGTTCGTCTTTGATGTTTTACTTTCATCACCGCCACTCCATTCGTGCCTTCGTTATTATGCGATAAGAATGTTCCTCAAGCGACCGCGACTACCTTCGGAGTCAAAAAAAAGGAAAATCTGACTACTCTCCCGCTTCGTATTAACAAACGGCCTCTGCGTGGGGATTCCTTTCAGCGAAATTTTTGTAGTATCTTACAATCGGTGGGGTGAAACACTTTGGCGATTTCACCATTGCGCCATCATCATCACCGTGTTTCCCTTGATGATGTTTTTCACTGTTTCGCCGGCATTTGCAATGCCGAGAAGCGCAACCGCGTGACAAATGGACGCCATCTATCAGTGTATGAAAAATTGCATTACCAGAGACGACGTTTCGATGTTGCTCGCTCTCTCCCTCTCTCTCTCTCCCTCTCTCTCTCTCTCTATCACTCACGCTGTGGTGTTTACTCTCTCACTCTTTCGCTTTCCCTCTCTACCTCCGGGAGCAGCGCATGCTACTTTACCCACCATTACGCCCGATCATTTGTAGAGCCATTTTTGAGTTTCGATGCGGTTTCGGTCGTCTAAGATCTTCCCGGTTTCTTTCTCTGTTGCTTTTCATTTCCATACCGTAAAGGGTCGAATCGATAACGACCCGCATGTGACGGGAGGAGGTAACGCCGTTGTTCGTTGTTCAGTGACACTTACCTATTGTTGCCCAGCGGGAACGGTCGGACAGAGCGAGACAGCATGGAACGAAAGAAAGAAACATTTGTTAAACGCAGCGCTCATTCGTTATCGTGCGGAATGGTCGGGGAAAGTGCGAGGACAATGTAAATAAAACAGCAGCAACAAGCAGCGGAGTTCATTTGGTGTATCAGCGCGAGACCAAATCCATTTGAATGGAACATACAATGCTGATTTAAACTCAACCGGTGGAGGCGAAATGCGGGGTTGACTTTCCTATGGCATGTGGTTTTTCTATGGAAGCCGCGAGTGTGTTTTGTCGCCAAATGGAAGAACGTGATGCGCCTTTCATCCTCACCCTGATCGTGAATCTTCCCCTACTGTGGCATTAGGTTACAGCAGGAATTGAAACTAGATAGCTGAGAATAAATTGTCTTCCCAGGATCATAAAAATAAACTTCAAACAATTTCTTATCTTTTGTTTACCGAACAAACAAAAAGACAAAAACCCAACAACATGGTTCTTTCCATTTCAACTGGTTTCCGATTGTAATGTTTTTTTTTTATGTTAACAGTGTACAACCATTCCCCGAGAAATCCAATGCCATGCATCAACTACGGCCTGTTGGATATGGGAAACGATAAATTCATCGTTCGATACCCCTTTCGAATTCGCGAGCTTGTAGTAACAATTTTCTATTTTCTCATAACATAAACAACCAAGAAGAAAAAAACGGAAAATATAGCTACCAAAGCACCACAGTTCACCGGTAATGGAACTTTACCATCCGGTGCACCTTTCCGCCATCGTAGAAAAAGTTCGCATGCTATCACGGCCACCATCCTCCTTCCGCTCTGCCGGATGGCTTTTTTATGTAATGTGAGTTGCTTTCTTCTTTGTTCGTTACTATTGCCCCGCTGCTCTACATAGTCGGCATACATTCCTGCGCTCGAAAATCTGAACCGATTCGCCAATCCGTATCGACCACCGATCACAACTTCATATCACCGCCAATCCATTATCCGCTCCGCGGCATAATAATTCCACGGCTTGCCTTTTAACGCGACCATCCCGCACCGAAACAGGTCCGATCGCGATGCGATGTAGCGAGCCCCGGCAGATGGAAACCCGGACGAACGAACAAAACTCGACCGAAAAAGATGCCCGAACGAACGAAGAAATAGATTTATGATGTAAATTTTTCAAAACTTCTATTTTCTCTTCATTTGCTTGCTCCTTCGCCGGCGTGCGGCTTTTCTTTTTGCATTTGCAACTTTTCCATGCGCATTCCGCTTGTTTGTTAGCGTTTCTCCCATTGCCCGTTTTGCACCGTCCCGTGACGTACTGGTAAAGCGCCGCGAAAGTTTCGCCCAACTCTAACGAGCCGGCAGTAAGCTGCTTGAGCATGAAAGATGAAGTGACGTCGCCGGCGTCGGTACGGAAAGCGTGCCGAAAAGCAACGATAAAAAAGGTAACCGTGCCGGGGAGCAGTGGGAGGTAGAGAAACTAACTTTCCATTGAAGACGCTACCAGTGCGACAAACAAAATGTAAAAGAAATGTTTTCTAAAATACGAAGATACGGAGATACAAATTACACGCGATGGCACTGGCTTTGACGGCGATTGGAAAAGAAGACCCGTTGTGACCAGAATACCATTTCCTGATGCATCGGACATGAGTGTGAAAACGGTCAGGCCCGAAGAAAAACTCTACAGTAGATGAGAACA
>JXXA01015211.1:0-19102 GCA_000956255.1 Anopheles punctulatus
TTCAGCACCTGAGGGTCCCTCCTTCGGCAGGATTTATCTCATCCTGGAAAGCTCGAAAGCGTCGAATTGATTTTGATTCGAAATTCAAACGAAACAGGGTGCTGGGTTAGTTTTGAGAAGATTCGAGGGCCTCTTGCATGGTTACCTTTACGATTGAATCAGAAACAAAAACAAAATAACAAAAAGGATTACGTTTCTCAGCTGCACGAATTAGTACTTTACTTTTCAAAAAAAAAGAACTATTAAAGGTACGAATGTGACTGGAGAAAAAAAATCCCCTTTTGCACAAGCCTATTTATAAAGCAACGCTTATGGCGAATTTACTTAAGAAAAAGGTCTTTTTTATCATTGTGCGTAATACGAGCCTTAGAATAATGAGATTATTTGGTGAAGTATTTTCAGAAAGCATGGAGTAAATTTTCATTTTAAGTATTTTTTTCATTTGCAACCCAATATGTATGTACTGTAAGATGATTTATTAAAAGAAACTAACAATCTGTCATTTCAATTACAGTGCATTTGTTTTTCACATTGACAGAAAAAGCTATTTTAAATCCCGTGTTTGTTTAAGGTCAAATACCAGCTAACAATTCTCTATACTGCATCTGAATGTTGGCAACTATCATTATTTGCAACCTTAAGATCGACAAATAATGGTTTGTTTAAATAAATGTAATTTCTATGTCCCCATCTTATGCTGCCTTTTCATCACCCTCATCAACCAAAACTATTCACATTAAAATAAAACCTCAACGTTGATGGCAAAACAAAAACGACAAACAACTCGCCACCGTGGCACTTTTACCGCCGGTCATCTTAATGATGTATTCAAACGCAAGCAGGTCGCGCGCACCGTAATGAGACATTCACGTCCTGCGCTGGTGATAAGAAAAAAGCCATTAAGGTGGTTTAAAAAGAAATTCGGTTTCATTAAAAATGACACCAGCAGAAATGAGGCAACGCGCGTCAGAAGCAGCAGCAAAAGCAGCAGCGGCAAAATTTCAACTAGCAGACGCAGGTGAATTGTGCAGGGTCGAGGAAATATAAAAATGCTCTCCCTTTCCCCGCCATCTGTGACACGCAGAAGTGCGATGGTCTAACGGAAAACTATGCGGCCACTGGTGGACGAGAAATATAACAACCAACCTTTCGATGGCGCTTCGCTTCCTCTGTTTTCGCTCCGTTTTGTGCGTCCATTACGCTAAAGACGATCGTAAAATAATGTGAAACGCAAAACAGGGTATGGGGAACTAGCTAAATTTGTGAAAATACTTCACTACGGTGAGATGGTGATGGTACAAAAAAAAAACGAAACCGAGATGCTGTCACTCGCGTCCTTACAGAGTCAGAGGGCCTCTTTTAAGGCGCAGTAGCTACCTGTTTTATTACACCACATCAAAGCCGAGTGTCAGTTGCGGTCGTAATTTGAGGCCGCCGTGTCCACAAGCCGTTCATCATCTTAGTTTACCAGTGGTTTTTTTGTTTGTTTAATGTCACACAAGCATACAATGCCCTAAAAGACCACCGCAAATACCACTTCATTTTTTCTAAAGGTTGAAACTAAAAGGAGAGTGTTTCCTTCAGAAGAAGCCATCTCGTTAAAAGGGCTCATTAGTAATTGTTGGTACAATTTGTCCAAATTTGCTTTCCTTGACAATCAGTGCTTAAAAAATGCCCCTTTCAAATATTTGAATTCCCCGAAAAAAGCGCCTTCATAAACAATGTTCTCAAGAAAACTCAATCAAATTTATATTCAATGTTTAAATACTGTACAGTATAGCTTCTCTTACTCACTTACAAACCACGTTTAATGTCACCAACCAAGAAACATCAGTTTGACCTTAAGGGTGGGCAGTTATCGACATCGGGGCCCACACAACCGCACAACACTGATATACATCATCGAGCGTCTGTCTGCTTGCCTGTCTGCTTGCCTGTCTGCTTCTTGCCTGCCAACCGATACGATACTCGGTCACGGTCGATTGAACTTTGTCCAACTTTTACACTAAGCCACGGGTGATTGACTTGGCTGGGAAAATGTTTTCGCCGTTATTTACATTATGGCTGTATGATTGCGCCTTTGCATCCCTGCGCTAAACGATCGTCTATGGGGAAAACTTTTCGTAGCACCAGCAAGCGAACAAAAGGAAAAGTCATGCCGGCCCTGTCCCTCCCTCTTACCCGTTGCAGGGCGGACCCATCGGTGGGGCTTTCAATTTCAAATCTTCAAACTACTTTTCGCTTTTGGTTGCTTCGAGCAGGAAAGCCGCGACAGGTAGTGAACATCGTGAGTAATGCGCACCCCAGGAGGAACCTTTTCGTGTGATGGAATAATCCCTCCCAGCCACCCGTACGGTGCGGGTGGGTTCGGGGCGGTACAAAACACGGGAAAGAGAATCGTGTGCTCGCACGAATGTAAGTGGAAGCACGCCACGCACGACTTGGGCTGCACCGTGCTAAAATGTGTGTCTGCAAATAGTCACGAACCTTGTTCGCCCCGATCGGCCCGTGCCATTTGTGGCATCTCACGTGCCGACAGCGTTTAATTAAACCCCGTGGGTAAATATTTTCACTAACTGCCGCTCATGAGCGTCTCCCACGAACCATTTTTGCCGTTTTTATTAGCAGACACTGCAGGCACGCACGCTCGCTCACACTCAGTCACCCTGGCTCTGGACGTCCCTGCGTCAGATTTATGCTGATAGCTGGTGGGCTCGTTTTTCTAGTAAACGAAAGATAATCAACGCCCGGGCGCCGGTTGGTTTCTGAACGTAAGTGAATATATTTACCATGCTCCAAGACCACCACAGCCAGGGTATCGGGTATCGGTGCGGATGTTTAACGAACCGAAGACTTCCGGTGTATGGTCCGCCCCTCCAGAGGCTCTCTGACTGTTAACATCTTGTTAAAATGCCCTACGAGTTCTCGTTCATCGTCTACCTTTAAGCAAGCGCCCTCAAGGGTGTATCGACACACCGTATGCTTTCCTTCTGTTCTACATGGCCTTACATGCCGAGCCTAGCATAAGTGTGGGCCACTTAATTTACCCACCTGATGGTGTAGTTCCTTTCGAGGAGTTATTGCGTTTTCATTCAACAATCGAGGTACGGTATGTTCCGGTGTAAATAACAGTTAAAAGATTTACTCAGAGAAAAAATGGGATTGTTGGGTAAATAACTGTTGCATTACTCGTTTTTGATCAGATCAGATTAAATACAAAATTTAAATCAATCAAATACGTTGTACCTGTACTTTCATTCACTAACAAACGGTTTTCGGAAAAAATCTCATTTTTTTCAAAACTTATTTTCGACCTCTCAGTTTCTGTGTCAGGTTTGTCATTTTTTGTATCATACATAGCAATTAAATAAATTAATTAGTAGCTATTTCTTAAATAAAATAATTTAAAACACACATATTTCCCTACTTTGTTTCAACTTACGCTTGTGGGAGGGAAATCAAGGTAGATAGTTATTTTGCCATTTACATTATATATATTTTTCATCAAAAGTACTAGATAAGAACAAAATAGAGAAACTTTCAAATTTGATTTATTTTGTAAGCGAATAACCACCTTTCAAAGAAAAATAATCTTCTGTACAGCTTGGCCCTATACCATTTAAGCACAGAGCAAAAAAACTCCATTATTTCATCAACCTTTCCCGGTAGCCGATTTCAATACCTCTTTTTGGGTGGCAGCGATAAAAGCTTACAAAAATTAACATTCTCTCACGCTCGTGCCGTTTGTTTTTTGTTGCATTTTTTGCCCGATTCGAAAACGGTTGCGATCTGCGCTCTACCACTCACCATAGAGATTTCGCTATATTTCGACGTCACAATTTTTAATTGACAGTGTCATCCGCCCCCCGACCGGAATTAACAGTGCCGCCTTGACAGCGCCGACGACGATTCATGGCGCTGCGTGACACGCATTCGGGAATATTTCGTGTTCCGTGTCATCGTGTTTCGCTGACGGGGGCACTGACGCCGGCTGGTACCAAAAGTGGTGTGGCTGTTGATTTCTGCCCCACAAAACGGGGAAAACGCGCACACCTACCCAGGCTCCGACATAATCAACGCCTCCGTACTCGCTCGCAAACTCGATTTGCAATCAAATAATTTATATGCAAATGATACGAGTACATCACTGCGAGAGGTGGAGCGTGATTCAACATACGTGCGGAAGCGATCAGTGCGCTTGCCTTCCGTAGACACTTTTGGTACTTTGACAACAGTTTCAACCTTTCCGGCACGAGGTCCTTTCATGTTGCCTTTCCGTCGCTTTGCTACACTCACCCATCAGCATACGCTTTCCGTCACCGAGCCGAACCGCGGAAAACCTCTGCCCTGGGTGGATTCGGTCAGTGTTTTAACCTTTCAATTTAGCACCTGAAATCAGACGGAGCGCTACCATTCGAGTGGGGAGAGATTCGCAACAGCACGTGCTGCGTGATGGCCACGTGGTTTGAAATGAAAATGCGAATGTTTAATTTTTAAATGATCTCGCACGTTTGATCCCGTTTTATTGAAATGTATTTGCAAGTTACTGGTAATAGTCGATTGCTTTTCTGTGCATTGATTATATTTACTTACGTTATTGAGCGTAAATGTTGATCTGCTTTAATTGATAATTTTAATATTTACAGCGGCTAAATGTTATTATCATGAAAATACATGTTCATCTAACATATTTGATGTAAATGTCTGCAAATATTGTACTGCATCGCGAGCTTCCAAAAATAAAGCATAATTGGTTTATGCTCTGATTAATTCTGATTCATTGTGCTGGCGAACGGACAGCAATACATACCGGCCATAACTTCTGTGAACGAGCTCAAAAGTAACATTCAATTTCGCTTTATGGCACTGCGGCTGAAATGCTGGCGATACCTTTACCGCCGCTTATGACTTTCCGCGCCACCTTTACCGAGCATTTGTCCTCGCCGGTCGGACGTAAATCTCCGAATAGTGGCACGTACGATCAGGTGTACGAAGCTGCACCCGTTTCCATTACTCACTCACTAACGAGGTTTACTCGACACGACACAACAACGACTCCGTCCATTCATTCGTCTATCTGTCAAAGGCGCAAAAGCGGTGGCTACATGCACATTCGTCCGGATGGCCATTTGGCGTCGGTTCGTTGGCTCGTCACCTCGCGCAGCCTCTCCCCGTGCCAGATTTGTAGTTCGCCAACAAACAATCGCTTCAAACGAGACGAGAAGTACGAAGCGAGCGTATAAAACAAAGCAACAGCAGCAGTAATATCCATTGCTCAAACGGATTGTGAGCGAATACCGCTGCGCAGTACGCGAAGGAGCGGCAAGAACGTAACGATATGTGTTGTTCACATGTGCGAACGAGGTAAATAATAATCCCTGCAGTGTGTAACCGGCAACAAGATGAGTCGATTTTTTGTTTCTATTTTTGAGTTTAGTTACACAGTGAAACAGTGTTCTGTAAAGAGCTTCTCCTTTTTTTTGCTGCAAATACAAGGAATGTCGGTTGCATCGGAATCTGTACTATCGTGTATGATTATGGAATGATGGGCAGATCGTAAGCGCTGCAAGTTACTCTTACCACAAACAAATGAAAATGGACAAAAAGTTTTAAATAAAACAAAGAGCGGACGGTTTTTATGGAAGCTGCTGCGTTCTGTACCCATCCACACGTAAAAATTTACCAATAAACCGCCTTGAAAATCGATTTTACATTCACTCATTGCCGTATTAAAAAATCATTAACATACCTTTCGCACGGCTTTTACCATCGCTGCTTCCAAGCCCCACCAGGCGCCTCCATTAATGCACGCCAGCCAGCAAATGTGCGCCTACGGCCACGTCCGAATATTTACGCTCACTGAAATTGTAATAATCGTGCAATAAATCACACCGTTAATGAACTGCCACACACCACCGCGTACTGGGCACGTTGACCCGGTACGCCACAAGCGAAGGGAACCGCGACTTCTGCTGCTTTAATTTCTTATAATTTAAAGTCATAAATTACAGCCTAATTTTTGCACACCACCCCCACCGCTACCGTTAGCGGCTTCTGGAAGAAGCGAACGGTACGATTTTCCCATTTCCGCACGAGCAAAAGGCATCGTGGTTAAAAGCACACCGTTTCTTCGCACACAATACAACACATACCGTTCCTTCGCTCATGTCTCTGGCAAGGATTAATTTATTCCAGTTGCGTAGCGGCGGGCGAAAAACGTGCGGTCATGTACACACGCAACAGCGAACAATATTTAAGGCCCACACACCGCCCGTCAATACGGGCGTCGTTTGCTTCGCTGGACTCGAAATCAAACATCGAAAGCAGAAACGCACGCCCGGATAAAAAAGAAAGCGCCAGCGATCGTTGCGGGAACCGGGCGGTGGTGTAACCTTTGCCAAAGAACGCTACTAAACCGTACCTTACCGCGAAGCATGGAGGAAGCACTTGTAGCGGTAATGCGAATCGGTGAACGTGATTCGGTTTGACATTCCTTTGCTCGGCCAGCGTTCGGTTCATTGAGTTTTTCGCCGTTCCGCCGTGTTCTGGCGGATGGTACTGCTATTGATATTTACTTTCCTCCCCAGAGTGCGCTCATGTAGCTGATCCAATCTGGATTGGTTTCACTTGATCGACTATCGGTGGGAAGGATTTTTTTTATTCATCGCTGCTCGTCCATTTGGGAACTGAAACATGATTTTAGTCTAATCAATGGTCGCTGTTGCTTGGGCCACCATGGCAAAATGGCGCAGGCGACCGGTTTTTCCAAAACCGTCAATTGAATGTCAATCACGCTGACGTTCTTTGTCGTAGCTTAATCAAGCTTGATTCGTTGATCTTTTCATGATTTTCATTTTACCCCCAAACAATTGTTGTAGCTATGAAAATGGTGTACATTTTGGTTAACGCACAAAAAATATTCAACCGTATGATGAATTGAAAATATGATGCTAAACAAACTACAAAGCGGCTAAAATAAACTTGTGCCACATTCTTCATAAACGAAGGCAGCAGCTACAGTTTGCCTTTAAGTCAAAATTCCTACAAACAAAAAAACATTTATGTTGGATTTTGTATTTTCGTGACTTTACCCTTTAAGACTACACCCTAACCTTATCCTTAACAACATCCTTGCAGCTGTCCTATAATTTTCTTCCTCAAATTATATTAAAATCACACCGCGTCGTACAAAACCTTTTTCCGCTGGTATCTTATCTCGCGCTTTCCTTTAATCGCTAGAAGCACTTTAGAAGCAAAGAGAAATATAATTTTAACTTTTACATCGCTCCTGAACACTGATTTCTATCCTGCTTCCCCTTGCTATTACCTCAAACCGTAGCATTATCGCCACACCATCCCCACAGACCGGTCGCCGTTGCGTCGTTTACTCATTTATCGGACAGAAATGAAACAACAATTGAAATTGTTCTGGCAACCGGAAACAACGCCTTCGACGACGAGAAAATGGCAAACGAAACGTCTCGAACGGTGTGCAACGAAAAGGTTAAAAATTGGTCGTCTGAAATAAAAAGAAAACAATCCTTTACCGCCATCGTCAACACGATTCCTTCTCTCGGTACCGAAGCTTTCAGACGCTTTCAACCAAATGGAGACAAATTTCGAGCAACTTCAGACCGGAAATAACCGGAACCACGGCGAAACACTACGTAACGGAAGTCCGTGGAGAAGAAGTGCCAAGAAGACCTTTCGCGCTTCAAAGAAGAGCTACTCTTGATTCCATTCTCGTCCCAGGGCCCGCGGGTTGGTTTACCTTTTGTCGTTGTGCAGCCACCTGCGACACAGTTGCACTTCAGCTGCTCGTGGCAAGGGGTAAGCAGTGGCAAGGGTGCTCAAGAGCCCTCTGACCGACGCCAGACTTTCGTTGGCTTGTCGGAAAAAGGATTTTCCGTCTGCAACAAAACACTCGTCCCGACCCCGCGACTCCCGGCGGTTCGTCTGCTCCACTTTCCAGGGCTGCATTGATTATATCTCACGATCCAATTACCTTACGCGGCCATTGCTCTGTTCAGCAAGACTTCCTCCCTCCTGGAGCAACTGGTGCAGCAGTTGCATCCGGCGTCAGTGGGAGTTGCATAAAGCACTGTGCTTCGAGAGTTTGCAGTTCTAATTGAATCACAGGCAACGGTTGGGTGAAGTTTTTGCAAGGCTAGGTCAGACGCTTGGCGAATGGTCCACATTTTCCCTCGAATATTTATTTCTTTTTGATACTTACTGTTCTAGCTAAGGTAGTACTATAGACGAACTAAGTAATCAGATAACAAATAAATAATTAGTTAGCGATTGCATATTTTTCGAAGAATATTCTCCATTTTAACATGACAATTTATATAAGCTACACTGTCAAACTCACAACAAAGAATGAGTTTTGAAAAGATCTATTACATCACGGTTATAACTCTTTATTTTGAACTCTGTAAACTTGTCAACATCATAGCAAACTTTTAATTATTTGTTTCATTCAGTTTGAAAGACCTCATTTCACCTGTTGGAAATGTTAGCACCAACGAGCAGGATACAATGCCTACATTTTTGACACTGTTCGCTTCGCAGCAATGTCTCGCTCCAATTCATTGTTCGTCTTGCCACTTTTCACGCCACTTAGCAGTGACGAAACAATGGCTCCAGCGGCAATTAATGCCCCGCGAGCATTAAACGCCAACGATGCATGATTAATGTTTTAATTACGATGAAAGGGCGCGGGCGCGTGCTCTCACCATCGACGGCACCAATACAAGCACCCGGGCCACCCTTTTCTAATTGCTAACGAAAAGAAATGAAGATTAAGATGAAAATCTGCCGCAACGTCATGACGGCGTGACAAGCGCACTTTGCAAAGCTCGGATTTAGAGCGAACCAAACGGTGGAGAAGGGTTTTTTATGACCTCCTGTTTTGGCACCGGCAGCGGTTTATTCGCTTTAATGACGCCTTCCCTTAGAACGTTGTCGCGTTCATTTGTGCAAAAATCATCTAAATCATGACTGTCACACCATCGTCAGCATGCTCCGCCGCGGGCAATACCTCCACGGTGGAAAGCCACCAGTCGTAATCGTTTACGATTAGAATGTTAATCTGTTGTTTAAATACAGGTTTATATTCGTCTCATTGTGATTGGGAGGCTTCGTCCGCAGACAGTTAGCCCCGGAAAACAATCGTTTTCGAGACTTTAAGACGAGCACAGAATGATGCGGAGGGGTATTATGCTTTCCGTGACACGGTTCATTAAGCTTCGCGCCGATCAATAACGATACTTGGTGAGATTTGGTTAATGGAGCTTATGGTTTGCTTCACAAGACAGAATCAGATATGGGCTGATTATTCAAGATAATTTAAGCACTTTGCTCCTGAGTTCTCTCTAAGATACATTGAAACTTCAAAAAACTTTCATCCAAAATAATTCCAGAACAATAAACAATGTATTCACCATTTCTTCAGACGAAAACTAACTCTCCGTTAAACCTCATTGCGCATGCAGCTACCGTACTCAGAGACAAATGGATCCCACATTAGGGCAATAAATTTTCGCGCAAAGCACACGCACTAACAAACAAGCATTCACTCATCCGAAAACTAATTGTCCGAATGATTAATGAAATTTTGTCACGATTGCCATTGTTTTCGAAGCACACACACACACAAACACACACATACTAAATCCTGGCAACGAAAACTACGCGCGTACACTTACAGATTCAGCAGTAAGACACCGCGACACCGCATGAAACAATCAAGCAGCATCCGGCATTCCGCGTTACATGCCTACCTGCGGGCGCTTGGGAAAGTTTCCTTTGTTTGTGATTAGATTTGCTTGCCCCCGTGAGCATCCTCATCGCACAAACGCTGTGTGGCTTTGCTCACGCTTCATACCACAGCGCCGTGCGGAGGAGGAGCCTCTTGCGTCGCCCGCGGCACTATTGTGGTGGAAACTTGCACCAACTTTCTCGGGGAATTATTTAAGATGAACAACCCGTTCCGCAGCTATGGGTATGAAAGGCAGCGGTTTGATTTCTTCTGCTCGCGAACGAGCTCGTACTTCTCATCCCATCGTACGCCCTCAATCGGCAACCACACACTCTGCAGTCGCGATGAGAAATCCCAACAACTGCCAGAGAGTAAACATTAGCCTTTCCCTTCGATGACTTCAACACCGTTTTATGCGCCACCTCGCATCATTAAGCATGCAGGGAAGCATAACCGAAGCTTTTGCTTCGATAGCATACTACCTCGCGCCAGGGTGCGTAATGCGATAGCATCTCCACCAACGCACCTACACCGATGCCGAATTCGTCGAACGCCGATCCCACTTCCCTCTGCCGTGTGATTTTGCAGTGCCCCGTGGAAAAGCACTTCCCGGTGATAATATTCCAGCGAGCATTGGTTCAACCGGTTTTGGTTCAGCAAAGGTACATTGTAACGACTAGCAACCAACATACGACATGATTTCTTCAACGACCGGTTAAATCTGCATCCTACAATCCTACATGACGATTCGTCGGCGAGAACATGTGATACACATCTCTCAACGAGGTTCGTTTTTGAGTTGTAAACCATTCTTTGTCTGGATCCGTGTAAATGCCGACATTGTGCATGAAAAGTGACGAATCGTAGCAAAAACGATTTAGCAGCTTGAGCAAACTTTCACGTACACAGAGTAAATCATTTCACATGATTTTTAATAACGTTCTGTTCTAAAGATTCTAAAAAAACTGTTTTATAAATCCGCTCGAATGTAGTTTTATAAACAAAACAAAAAATAATGCCTCCAACTTTAGTCGACAGCAGCACTCCACCGCTGAATGAAAGTGAATTCAACTCACCGTTTCTACGTACAGAAACACTCGCCGTGGATGGATTGATTTGATGCCATATTCTTGCTTGCTCCGATTGACAAAATCAATATGGTATCGAAATTCGCTAACGAATTGCATAAAAAAGCTCATTTCTCTCCATTTCATTTCGACAGCGGTAGTAAAGGTAACGCCGACAACACGGTTCCTATGAGCAGAGTCAGCAAACAGGGCGAAGCAAAGCGAACAACCAAAACCAACATCAGCGACAAAAAAAAACGCACGGAACAGCAAAAACAAACAAATAAATTTCCGCTCTCACGACAACGATAACAAATGGTAATTTATCACGAATTGTTTTCCAATGGTCCTATTTATACAGAGGATTTCATTTTTATGGTTATGGTTGTGCAGTTTGCAACGTGTGTGTGTGCGTGTGTCTGTGAGAAACCTGCTCTCCGTTTACCGGAAGGCACGGGAGAGTTCGAAAAAAAATCCAACACAACAAGGACACTTTGTGTTTCGCTTCCTGTTTCCGCTTGCAATCATCCGAACGGTGTGATTGTTGTTGTGCGCGTTTTCACTTCCTCGTTTTGTTAAAAGCTTCTCGCTTCCGTGTATGTACATCGTTCGGCTCGGGATGCAACAATGGTGCAAATGGCCGAGACAGCAGACGACGAAGACAAAAAAAAGCCGGATCGCTTCAAAGATAAGGTGGCAAAAAGGGAAACATTATTTGACCGGCGTTCGTTTATTCGCACCCGGGAATGTGGAATGTGGAAGTGGCAGCCTTAACCTCCCCCCGCCCCACAGTCACCCAAAAACCCAAACCAGTCAACTCATGCTCTTGCGCTGCCGCTTTGCGTGCCACAATTTCCGAGCGCATTCTTCACCATTCCTGGCCATTGCGTTCGGGACGTATATCCTTTCGGAAGACATATTTTGCTTTTCATCCTGCCTTCATTCCGGCGACGGGATGCATATGCATCAGAAAACACTCTTTACATACACACAAGCACACATGGAAGCAGAATAACAAAACAGCGTCCGTTTTTACGTTCCATCTTCTTCACTCCCATTCTGCTCCTTGCTTTCGGAAAAATGTCGGCAAATTCGGACCGCGTTTAATGTTTTCACAGTTGTGACCAAACGCCAAACGCCACTGCAAAGACTTTGGCCTGATGTTGCCCATTTTCATGCACGACCGAATCGAAGCATGCCAAATAAAAGTGCCACCATCGGCTTTGCCATTTTCGATTCACTTCGGTGGACATTCGAGCCGGCTGGTGAAAAAACAGATCCCGCGAATAAAATATGTTCTGCCAGAACCCATTTTTATGGCCAATTTGTGTTTCTATGTGTGTTCGTGTGTGTATATTTCGTCCAGCGCATCGTTCCTGTGTCAGCTGCTGATGGGTTGACGGGTTGATGAGGATGTTTCTACATCCCATTCGTTTCTAAAACCATCCAGCACGTACCAAGCGTATGTTGAAGTTCTAAATGTAATTACCCCTGCAGCTAGTCCCGGTCTTCCTCGCCCAGAAACCTGTTTCCACTCACTTTTCACTCACTTCACAACTTTGCAACGTAATCGCAACGTAATTTTGATCTACCATGCGTGTCTGCTTGCATTCACATGTCTCGATCTAGAATTCGTGCACTTGATGAATAGCCTCGAGAGAGGTCATGAGTTATCCAGATTAAATTACGACTAACTTGCAAATGACGTACCCATCCGCACAACGGATGAAGAACTCGCGCATTCATCCAGGAGTGCTAAAGAACCGACAATTATTATCCGACAAGTGCATCTAGTGGCACAAACACAAGCGCCTTGCGGTTCAGTAAATTACTGCCATTAAAAACTAATTGTTAAACCTTCACCTATTACTGCGTAAGCTATGCACCGTTTGGTTGATGAGTATGAAATGTGATTAGTAACGTTGTGTGAAAGCTTCTTTGTATGTTATATCCTGTGGTATTCATGTGGTCTTGTAATTTGGATGCAATTTTATAAGATCTTTTTTCGTGTATAATTAAAAAATAATTACTTATCATTTCCCATGATAGAATTAAATAATATTCTGAAGCAATATTCCTTTCCACAAACATTCCTTCATTAGTATTAGTTTGGTGTGCAATTTAAACGGTATTAGTTAAATAGAATTTTCTGTCATGATCATCTAATGTCGTCTTATAATAATAAATTGATTCTAACATGCTAACTTGATCCAAAGTAGATCGCAACGTGATCGTTACCAAGTTTTGTCGTACAGTATTAATAGCCCGGTACCATTAGTGTTAGTTTCGTTGTCAGCACTGCAGCGGCGTCCCGGTCGCCTAATCGGTCACGTCAGATTGCCATTTTCTCGCCGTTTTACAGTCCCTACCGAGCTCTGGCTCCGTATGTGTTCTCCTGTCGGCCACTGTCACGAGCGCACCGTTAAGTGACCAATATCCCCGAAGGGAGAGAAAAAACCCCGCCCAGAGATGAACCAAAGCACCAAAGACTGCCATTTCAAGCAAACTTTACAAAACGTTTCACCACACTGTCCCCGACGAACGGATATAAAACTAATTATCAACTGCAGCACCATCACGAACTTCTCTTCTCTTAACTCGTGCAAACTCCGGGAGGGACGAAAAAAGCGTACCTTCACCGGCGCGGATAACCACATCACTTCTACCTTCCTTCCCTGCTCCAGACCATTTTTGTCGTTACTCATCCAACAACCGCACCACAGCCACGCGATATTTACTCCGCGTGTTGTTTTTGTTTCTTTCGTCGGTGAAGTTTTTGCTTCATTTGCGACCATTACAGGATTGCTGGCTATACGCGCTTGTCTTAAACAAAGCCGAGGTTTTGCCCTACCCGCCTAATAACCTTTTAACCCTTATAAATAAACGTAGAGCGAAGTGGTTGAAAAAAATCCGCACCACAGAAAGGGTATAGTGCGCTGCTTAGTTTTGCTACTGGAAAAAATCGCCCACAAAAGCCCACTCTTTCGTCGTATCTGATTGCACCGTAGTTGGAAATGTTTCTAATGAAAATGACACCACTATCGTGGCGGGAGGGTGAAGTGAGGCGTGTGGATGTACTTTTCGGGCACAAAAGTTCACCGCCGCCGACAATTTAGTACCACTGTTGCCTGCAGTTGATGCATTTTTTTTTTCTCCTCCAAGTGATCGTTGCACTCGAGTGGAAACTTTTCGTGTTGGGGTTTCGTTCGTATCCGTGCAAAAAAAAAAAAAAATGCCACGCCGTTGGCATTGTCATCCCGAACGACAAGAAAGACGTTTCGAGAGGTGTACCGTGTTGGGATTAAGTGTGACTTGGCTAGGGAGAGGAAAGCAGCAAGACAGCAATGGGCGAGGAGATATCGTCGTGTGACATTCGGGTTATCAACACGCTGAAATGGTTGGATAAAAGTCAAGTACGGAGGAAGCCCCCAGCACGAAACCATTTCTGCAGCACTTTGAGTCACCAGCGGTGGTGCACGTAAGTTAAAACTTTTGATACTCCCACCGTGAGTAGATCCGGATGCCGACGATTATACGCTGGTGATAAAGGCATATCTCAGGGAGAGAGAGAGAAAGATTGAGATAGAAAGAGAGAGGGTGGGAGAAAACAAATTTTCACGATAAAGAAACAAGGGAAATAAAATTAACATTGTTAGGATAGTTTAAGATGTCACAGCAATCGCGCAACGTCACAGACACGATCTCGCAACGTGCTGATATGGGAATGACATGTTTCGTGTGTTATGCTCTTTTAGTTCGTGAGTACGTGCCCTGAATGGTGAACATATTTTAGAACCTGAACTACATCTATCATACAAGGATAGCTTTCATGCCTTGGATGCTGTTTTTTCGTGACAATAATTCAATTAAACGCAACGTTAGCCAAAGACATTATTCCAATCTAATGCCAAACAACGTTTGACTGTTGAAACATCACACCTTTATAACGATTGGTCTTGCTATAATACGAATCCAAAATACTAAAAAATTCACAGTCTAAAATAATATTTCTAGAACCCATCAACATACAATCAGCAAGCACCGACACACCTCTTCGGTCAGGGATCCTATAATTTATCAAAAATGTTGAAAATAGTTTTGAAAGCATTTTGATTGATGTGGCGTAGACGTACCTAGAATACGCTCCTTTGGGTCATGTCTGCTTTTCCGCTTGGACTAGGGAGAGCAGTGGACGCCACATCACGTCGTAACCGGAAACCGGCTCAGACAGGCGAGATTTTCATCGATTTTATCTATCGCCAAAGCAGTACCGTCGTTTTTGATCCCTCGGAAGGTTGCTGCGGTTGTGGTGCGTTTCTGTGTAATGGAAGGGTTTGATCTGGTCGCTCTTACAAAGTTTCAGTGTCCAATCACGGCAATTGTGGTTTCGACGTGCCCACAGAAACTATACACAGCTCTTAAACCAGGCGT
Organism: Anopheles punctulatus; assembly: GCA_000956255.1. NCBI lineage: Eukaryota > Metazoa > Arthropoda > Insecta > Diptera > Culicidae > Anopheles > Anopheles punctulatus. The sequence continues at coordinate 15,259 of JXXA01015211.1, forward strand.
CTCCATTAATCACGATTGTGGTTTTGCAATAATCTTAACCCGATTTTTGGGGTTTATTTTTCATTGTTCCTGATACAAATTTGAGTGAATGCAAATGCAAGGCACCGTACTTCTAACGGCGAGAGGAGCTTTTTTCATTGGAATTACCGCTGGGAGTCATCACGATTGTTTGTGTATTTAAATTAAACGTACCATGTTTTCGTTGACATGCAATCTTCAAAGGCATCGGATTTTATCTACACAACCAAAATCAACAACCGAACATCACTTGGCTTCCGAGACTTCCGAGAGTACGTGTGCCGTTGTCATGCTTAAAGAAACAAACGACATTCGCATGCTATCAAAAAAGGTACACGAAATCGTGTACATAAATAAAAAATGACGCCTCCTTCCGCCGGTCGATCGCTCTGCCGACAATACTCCCCATGTATTATCGCACTCGATCTGTGTCCATGTTTCTGGAAAGCCCGTGGCTATTTGTTCTTCACGTGCACCATTCTTCAAAACTCTTGTTCATGTTCCGTTACGTACACTAGGGACGTGCCGTCTCTTTGTCGGCCCCCGCCCATACCGGGCCACGCACTGTCGCTTTGTGCACGCTGAGAAATTTAACGTACCATGAAGATCAAAAAACGTTGCATAAATCAGTAGCACCGTTGCGCTTCGCATAGCATAGATGAATTCCTATCATACCGAGGCACCGAACACGTTATTTATGTTGGGGCCAGCTATGAAAAGTGTTACCATTGTAAACCACCGGAAGCTGGAAGAGAGGCCTTCCAGACACAAGAAAATACTTTGCAATCCTTTTCAGTCTATTCAACGAGAAAAATTGAATCGACATTTGGAAGGGCAACTACTGGACGACGCGAGCAGTGCTACAGAACTACCACTGCCTAACCGACGAAGAAAAACCACAAAACTATTGCTCCACACATACACACACAAGCTCACGTCGTCCTGAGCAACCGTTCCAAATACTTGTGCACAATTGAACCGGAGCAACACGTAAAGATTTACGGAGCAGCGATCTCGGCTGTTTTCTATCGGCAAATGTGAAATGCCAGCCATATGTCTGCTCGCTTCGTCCTTCCCTTTCGTGCCGGCAGGGCTATGCCAACATTTTGTCCTGTTTGCGTTGCTCGTTGGTGGTCCGGCGGCAATAAATACACACCGAGCGAGGAACGTGGTCATATAAACGACCATGAATGGGGAGCATTCCTTCCTTGCGTGTGTGTGTGTGAGTGCTTCTGGCGCCAGCAATGGCGAAGGTGGTTGAGCATTTTTCCAGCCCATTCATCATCGGTACTCGGACTGCTTTTTCTTATCACTGTTTCAATCCGTTTCTGGCGGATGCTTCACCGAACAAAACTCAGCGTGGAAGTGCTATGGTTTGTTTCGAGTTTTGGCGATTCTTTGAAAAATACAAATGAAAACAATCGTCTGAACAAAAAAGAAAATTTCGAATGACATCATTCATTAAAATAATGAAAAAAAAATAGATTCTTTAATATGCAACTGTTCATTCCGCATTCGTTTTAAGGTGAAAATTCTCTATTCAACTTTATACATGATGCAAGATACGACTAATAACTAGTAAACGTCACGGCTTACATGTAATTGTAAGAGTTTTTACAATTCTTATTTTACGTGAAAGCTACCAACTATTAACTACCAACTATTATAAAAAAAAACTGTCTATTTTTCATCACATAAGCAATTATGTATCTCTTACAAAACACTTTTAAAGCTCATTTTCGGTCATTTGATGAAGCTATTTCGGGTTGAATTTACGAACATTAAGCAGTTTTTCCCCTCCAAACACAAGCCAAACACTGCAATCTCTTCCATCTAACGATCCGTATCACGGCGTTCGCCACCCGGCTGATGACGGCATCAGTATAGTTCATAAAGTTGCCCTAATGGTGTCACTAAAGCAGATTTTTTTCCACCACCCACCAAAACAGTTGCCCTAGGAGAAACGAAAAGAAAATGTCTGCCAAGAAAATGATTGCACTATTTCATGCCATGTGCCATGTGCCAAGCGAATCGAAACGGAATGCATTTTGAAAACGCCCAAAACTCGGAGCGACTATCAGTACAAGCGAAGTAACGATCGGCAGCGAAAAAGGCATTCGGCGTGGTCCAGACCAGACCCGACCAGACGGCCGAAACCCTGACACGTACCGTCTCCGAAGATTTGCTTCTAGCCCTCTCAGCCAAGCCGCACGAAAGTGCCGAAATGCACTCTGCACTGCGAAGCGAGCGACCAGGGAAGGAATGGAAATGTTACAAATGGAATTTTGATAGAGATGGGTGATAAAAATATCAATTTTACCATATGACACATAAATATGCACATCCTTCTGGAAGCCGTTTCCAGCGTTGGGTTTCGGGCGGCGATTGAGTTTTTCTTCTGCTGCTGCTGCTGCTGCTGCTGCTGCTGCTTGCTGGCCTAGCTCCCATGATCGTCTTCTTTGAGTACAACTTTATGGGCCGTTGCTCACGACCGAGTCGGCGATGATAAAGTTGGGCCACGTGGCACCCCAACCCAACGACCCGAATGCTTTGTAGGTAGTTTGGAAAATCTGGCAGCCCCCTCTTTACCATTCGCCCCGTGTCCGTCCGGGTACTTCATTCGATTGCAACGATCATCGTCACAACATGAAGTTCGATGAAACGTACATTCTTCCGATGCAGTGCACAGACAAACACACACACTCGCCGGCTTATGCTGCTGCGCCTTCTGCATAATGCGCTGGAAAGAAGCCCGCCAACACTTGCTCGTGCTAGGAGAATGCGAATATAAAAGAGGGCAAAATCCACACTGCCATAACCTTCGCATTGGCACAGGGTGAACCGAAAAGGCCACCCACACCACACAGCCACACAGCGACACAGCGACACACGCTCCAAGCGCTGGACGACGAACAACTTTGTCGGTGGTGCGTGATAGGAATTGCATGTCGAACTATTTCTTTTTGCTCTCGATTTTACGGCTGCACGTAAGGAAGCGCCTGTAGCAGTAGTTCCGCTTTTATGGCCACCATGTGCCAGCCACCGTGGTTTGGGGTGAGGAGGTATTTGGAGGTGGAAATTGGTAGAGACACTAAAGCTGATAGCTATTCCCATTTTGATTATGCCACTGCGTTCGGTGCCTTTTGCAATGATTGCAAACCGGGCGCTGGAACACATTCGGACACATTTAAACTTTTAAGCTTTTCCTGCATGAATTCGCGCTTTTATGGGACGAAATTGGTGGCGAGTGTGCTGTAAAGTTTATCATAGGAATACATTTTCAACAGCTTTATGAATACGATTATCACCACTCATTCACTGCTGGACGATTCGAAACGCCCGAAAGTTAACAAGCAGTGAGAGAAAAACATTTCCAAAATTCATTTCGTGTTTCCAAATAATGTATGATTATTTTTTCATTCCTATAACCCTTTCTAAATCTATTGAAGAAGATACTTCCAAATCAGTTTCAAACGCAGATTCGGTATGAAATCTTTACTATCCCTCGTGTGCAATCAAATCAACACATTCTCGTCATGCGTGAACGGAGCGACCACCGGGAATCCATTGCTCGAATGGTAACGCACACCCGGAGGCTCGTATATTTCCACAAATAATCATCTTTGTGTTCGGGAATTGATTCCCGTGATTCATATCCCCTTGTGCGAGGGCGTGACTATGTGGCTGAGGTTTCCTTCCATTTGAAGGCTAATAATTGCATACAGCTACGACGGCTTCTGTTGCTACTGGTGCTACTACTTGCCAATTTGCTTTTACGGGACATCATGTATGCCCCGGATCTGTAGCCATTTACCGGTTTCCCTTG